>OX637391.1:4989200-5286700 GCA_951799425.1 Ilex aquifolium
ATGGCAACCGTTGGAACTGGCCTACCACAAACTCCCCTCAGCTTATGGATATCTCCCTCTCCATGCCTAATTATCTTCCATCTCCACTTAGAGAGGACAATATCAAATGGTCTCCCTCCCCAGGTGGTACCTTTTCCTCTTTCTCAGCCTGTAATCTCATTAGATCCCCATCCTCAGAAGTCCCTTGGCATTACCTTATCTGGTATAGCCAATCAATCCCTAGAATGTCCTTCATTTTGTGGCTTGTCATCAGATCCAGACTCAGCACCAAAGACATAATTCGGTCTTTTTCTGCTGACATTAGTTTGGAATGCTCTCTTTGTAACTCTTCATCCAAGTCACATGCCCACCTTTTATTTGAATGTTTTTTCTCTCATTCTATTTGTGCCCAGTTGTTACTCCTTAGTGGGTAGTAAATGCAAAAGATGTCATGGCAGGGGATCATCAACTATGCAAGCCAACATTGGAAAGGTAATTCTATGTGCACCACCCTCCTAAAGCTCAGTCTTACTGTATCAATCTATTACATTTGGTTGGAAAGAAACATTAGAATTCACCAAGGCAAGTTTAGGGACCACTCCTTCCTCCTCAGCCTCATTGTCCAAACCATTAGAAACAGAGCTACTTCTCTCAGATTCAAGCCCACCAACAGAAACCTGTGACTCACTTAATCGTGGCAGATCCACAATAGTTGTTTGGGCTAATCTCTTCACTATTGCATTTTGTTGGAAGTCTGGACAACCAACCTCACTTCCCCCTGAATTCAATAGTTTGGCTCTTAAATATGTGATTCCTATTGTTTGTAAGGGAATTCACCCTGCGGTTAAATAGGTGATTCCTATTGTTTGTAAGGGAATTCGCTCTGCTGTATCTTGTCCTTTTTGTATCAATATAATCAATTTACCTTCCGAAAAAAAAAATCAATGTGTTGTGCCACCTCTACTTGTTCCAAATAATTATGGAAATTGAAGAATGTGTGGATGTTGGTGCTACAAACCAGATAATGATAAAGTACCAATTTTTGATATCAAGATTAAATGATTTGGTAAGCTCTTTGAAGTGAATTATGATGCATCATCCTTTTCGAAAATTGTGATTCGTCAAAGGTTGGAATTGTTGCCGTTTTAAGTCTAGTGGTATATTTTAGGGAAAAACTCAATGTATCTTGCCGATATTACTCCATTTAGGACCTTAAGTTTTGTGCTATAGATCAAGCCTTGAAGGTTTGGTGTCATTACTTGCTTCAAAGAGAGTTCATTTTACGTTTAGATGATTGGTATGCAAAACAAGGTGCTTGATGTTTTGAGTAGAAGAGGTTATTAGTTGAAAGCTATATCTACTTATGTTGTTGTTTCAAATGTGTTCAAGAAGTAGTGCATGTAACACCTAAAACGCGGAGAAGTAAGGGGTAATACAAGGAACAATTCAGGGATAATAGATAGGCTCACCACTCAATCGAATCCACCATGGAGATATAAAGTAAAACTCGCCACCAATCGACAGTCCACCAAAAGGATAAGAGTTTAAGAAGAAGAAATAAATCTTCTCAAAAGCCAATGGCTATAATTTCATTCAAATATCAAAACTTTTTCAATTCATACATAACTAGGACTCTTATAGGACTTACCTTAAAAATAGAATGCCTTCTAAGTATTGTAATGACAACTTATATTTTTAGGACAAATACTTAAGGAAAATCAAAGACTCTTAGCCAAACACAACTGGAAGATATAGACTACTTAGCAACTATAAAAGACTCTTGGAAGCATAAGAAACTAGTAAAAATACTTTTCAGTAAAATTGTCATAACTCCCTCTAAAAAACTCCAAATAATGCATCGTTTAATGCGTTAGAAAGTATACTCACAGATCTTTCCAGTGGTATAGTCCTTGCATCGTGAATCACTGTGAATTGATTTAGATATTTGGTGAAAGTTGACCCAAAATCTGGAGATTAACAAGACCCTTTGTTTTCCTTTATTTTAATCAGGCTTTGAAAACCACTATGGGTTGACCCTAAACACTTCGATGTTAAACTCCTTGGGTTGGGAAAAAAACTTGTCCTTGAGTTTGGCTTGATCATTTAATTGTTGTTTGAACTTTGGCTTTCGACCTGTCAACCATTCAAATCTTTTAAGTCTTACATTCAAAACAACTTGGTCGCTAATACCTCAAATTAGGAATAGAAATTGGAACATGTTCTGGTAGCTTCATGGTGTGTAAAGAAATGAACAACCTTTCATTACCGCAACCATCAATCTGTAAAACCAATTCCCTTTCCTCTACCATATAATCGCCTTCAATCATAAAAATTAATGCATGATGGTTGGCGACAGCCTCATCGTGCAATCCCTACTTCTCATAACCATACAATGTAGAGGTGCAAGCATTGAAGATCTAGGTGAAGTAGGATGAACAATGTTAGCCAACAATGAGCTTTCATAAAGAAGAGTAGTCTTTCTCTCTATAAATGTATTTTGAAATGTGTGCTCCTCCATTGCTAAGCCTTTTACCTCTAAAACATGATTAGTCAAAGTGATGTTTTCCTCATTAAATTTCACAGACAAAGAAACCCACTTTCTACCACTGATCAAAACTCAATATTTGTCATATTCATTATACATTGGAAAATTTTCCCAATCCTTTGACTTGTGAAGAGAACCACTGCGACATACATCCATGACTACCAAATAGCCCTCCTTCGTGTAGTCATCATATAATAGAGGTAACCTTCAATCAAATTGATGCGGAGAAGATGAATCATTGTCCACGAATATCTCATCTTCCTCATAAGATGTTTCATGTTGTAAATAATGGTAAGATTCATCATAACCAAAATACTTGGAAGCATTCAAGAAGTTGTTGGATTTGTTGCACTTCTCTCCTTAAATCATCCACATCAATGTCTTTTGGGATGTTCATTCTCCTCAGTTTTCCATTCATGCACATCATTGTTTGCTAATGCAAGATACAAAACACAATAGGATAGAACTTGCTCTGATACCAATTTGACTTCGAAAATGTACAGAAATAGGGGTAACACAAGGAACAATCCAAAGATAGTAGATAGTAGATAGGCTTATCACTCAACGGAATCTACAAAGAGATACGGAGTAAAACTCACCACCAATCGGAAGTCTAACAAAAGGAGAAGAGTTTAACAAGAAAAAATCAATCTTCTCAAAATTCAAAGGTTATAATTTCATTCAAATATCAAAACTTTTACAATTAATGCATGACTTGGACTTTTATAGGACTTACCTTGGAACACCCCTCCAAGTATTCGTAATGACAATTTATATTTTCAAGATAAATACTAAGAAAAATCAAAGACTTTGGTCAAACACAACTAAAAGACATAAACATACTCAATAACTATAAAAGATTCTTGAAAACATAAGAAACTATTAAAAATAAGACTAAACTAAATCAAAATACTAGTTCTCGGTTTATTAGGCAGATCAAACACTCTTTAGTAAAATTGTCATAACTCTCTCTAGAAAAATCTAAATAATGGACCGTTTGATGCTTTAGAACCAATTTTCCTTTGTACCTCTCCACTTTATCTTTGACATTTTTTTTGTCTTGTACACCCCCACTTCACTCCAATGACCGTTTGTCCTCTATGGAGTGTGGCAAGTTTCCATGTTCTATTCATCTCAATATCTTCAATTTCTTCATTCATGTCATTTTTCCACTTATTGTCTTGTGCCGTTTTCTCATAACCTATAGGATCACAATCAACATGTATGCAAAAGAGTGTTAAAACACTAACTTTTTTGAGTTACTTCTTCGTTTTCTTCATAAATATCTCGATAACTCCTCATGCGAGGTGACCTTTCACTGGAACTTGCTTCGGATGATGATAGAGATGTTTGCACATTTGTGGGTGATGGTGGAGAAGAACTGGGAAGCTCCATGATCTCATTGGGCTCCTCTTCTTCTTCGAAGAGTAGGAAAAAATCATAGTCTTCTTGTGGAGTGTTACAATCTCATTCATCTTTTTCACAAACTCAACATCTCTACTAATGATAATCTTACCATTGCTTGAGTTGTAAAACTTGTAGTATTTGCTTCTTGAATCATAGCAAATGAAGACAAAATTTTCACTCTTGTCATCTAGTTTGGTTCATTTCTCATTCGGTATATGTGCATAACAAACACTTCCAAAGACCTGCGAATGAGAGACACTTGGCTTGAATCATTCTATGCTTCTTGTAGTGTTTTGTCTTGAACACTTCTAGTGGGATACCGATTTAATAAATAGATGACACAATCAATAGCTTCTGCCCAAATCTCCTTGGGTATTTGGCCACTAGAAGTCTTGAACACTTCTAGTGGGATACTCTTCAACATACTCTGAGTCATGTCAAGAAAGATTTGGTTCTTCCTTTCGACAACACTATTTTGTTGTGGTGATCTTGGAACTATTAGATGATACTGAATTCTATTTTTTTTTCACAAAAAAAGTTTCATTCATTTCCTCTATTGGATCTAAGTGTCTTAACTTCATACCCATTTTGTTTTTTTTAATCAAAGTCTTAAACTTTTTAAAAACACCAAATACATCTGACTTTTTGTATAAAAAAAACTCATATTTTCTGGCTAAAATCATCAATAAAGAGAAGAAAAATACCGGTTCTTATCAAACGATGGTGGTTCTATGGGCTCGTAAATATCCGAGTGAACAAGTTGAAGTGGCTCAGTTGCTCTTGAAATGGCTTCTTTGGGAAAGTTTTTGTAGCTTGCTTTTACTTGAAATATTTAGAAGAAAGAAAGGGATACAAACCAATTGTAGAGCCCCCGTATATATAGTCAAAAATAAAGGTACAATAAGGGTAAAATAAGGAAAACTCTAACAAACTAGGAAATAACTCCAAACTAGGAAATAACTTCAAATTAGGAAATAACTACAAACTAGGTAAAATAAGGAAAACTCTAACAAACTAGGAAATAACTCCAAACTAGGAAACAACTCCAACACTCCCCCTTAAGCTAGGCGCAAAAATGTCAATTAAGCCAAGCTTGACAACGGAGTCCCGAAGAATGGATAGAGTGACAGGTTTGGTAAAAACATCTGCAATCTGATCACTGATCCCCACAAACGATGGAGTGACAATACCACTGCTAACCTTCTCTCGAAGAAACTAGGTAAAATACTAGCATGCAAGCTAGGAACAGATAAAGACAAATCCATCTCTCTCATGTCCCCTAATAATAATCCTCCTGGTACTCAGGTCCTGTAGTAGTGGCAGTAGCAGAAGTCGGACCCTGAGAAGTCAGAATGGACATAAGTATATCCAATCGGGATGTGATAGCATCCATATCACTCTGCTAAGGAGGAACAGTAAGAGCAGCAACAGAAATAGCGGTAGTAGGTGATGGTATCTCAGCAATAGCAGCAGTAGCAACAGTACGGCCGCGAGGAGACGGCTTAAGCTCCGGATGGAGCTTCCAACAAGTAGCCATGAGATGTCTTGGTCGGCCACAATAATCACACTGACGAGAATCCCCCTGTCTGCACTGGTCTGGGACGCTCTAACGGGGCTAGTCAAACATAAAGGTGGAAGTACCAATAGAGGTCTCAACGGTAGATGTGTCAACAGTAGGGGTCTCAAATCCCTCAGTAGTGGTCATAGCAACAATAATACTAGGGCACCCGTGACAGAAAAACAACTCTAAAATAAATAGAGAGATAAAATAAGGGAGAACAATATACCTCTAGTCGACCAATAGCGACAAATAAAGAAGGTCCAAAAAGCTCCTAAATAATTAGATCATGGTGCCCAGAAAAACAACTCTAAAATAAATAGAGAGACAAAATAAGGGAGAACAATATACCTCCAGTCGACCAATAGCGACAAATAAAGAAGGTCCAGAAAGCTCCCAAATAATCAGGTCACGGTGCCCAGAAAAACAACTCTAAAATAAATAGAGATAAAATAAGGGAGAACAATATACCTCCAGTCGACCAATAACGACAAATAAAGAAGGTCCAAAAAAGCTCCCAAATAATCAGGTCACGGTGCCCAGAAATCCAAGAAATATAAATAAATGATCTACTGCATCAAGAGCAGATCAACGAAGAAATCTCTAAAATAAATAGAGAAAGAAAGGGATACAAACCAATTGTAAAGCCCCCGTATATATAGTCAAAAATAAAGGTACAATAAGGGTAAAATAAGGAAAACTCTAACAAACTAGGAAATAACTCCAAACTAGGAAATAACTACAAACTAGGTAAAATAAGGAAAACTCTAACAAATTAGGAAATAACTTCAAACTAAGAAACAACTCCAACACTTTTCAACTAAACATCACTCACAAAGTTGATCTGGGTGGTTGATAGAAAGCAATTATTTAATTTTCTTTTTTTAAACAACAAAGTTGGTCCTCCAAAATTCAAATGTCATAACCAAGAAGAACATTTAACACAAGCCTCCAAGCATTTTGCCACATCACTTTGAATATTCAACAAAAATATTCTATTTCTTGTTATTGGCACTCTAGCAATCAAATTTTCATTTCCATCTCTTATTGAAAGATTACAATTTTTCATTCAAATATCATAACCTTTCTCTAAGAGTTATCTCAAGCTCAAAATATTATTTTTATGTTTGGCACATAAAAAATATTAGAAATAATTTGATGGCTTCTATCCTTCAAACGAATTAAAATATTACCTCTTCTCATTACTAGAACTTGAGAAAAATCTCCAAAAGTGATCTTTTCACTCACTGATTCATCAAGCTCCATAAAAATATATTTACTTCCACACATATGAGTACTAGCACCGGAGTCAAGGTACCACACGCTTTTGTCTCCATTTTCTTCTTATTTGTATACCAATAACAAGGTCGGCTCTAGCTCTTCACCTTTGTCTTCAATAAAGTGTGGTCTTTCCTCACCAACATCATTTCTACACTTCGAAGCAAAATGACCATATCAGTGACAATTATAACATTGATTATGAGATTTGTCATCTCTCTCCATATGACTTTGAATTATTGCCTCTTTCATGTCCTTTTGCACGGTGTGATTCTTGGCCTATTTCATCCTTGTTGGATGCATTTTGGCCAAAGTTTTCTCCTCTACCTCGGCCACGACCTCCACGTCCACGTTCATGCCCTCTACCTCTTTGACTTCCATCTTGCCTTCCTTTTTTTTCTTTGAAAGAAAGCTACAAATGCTCCAACGACTCTTTCTTCTTCTTTCTTTGTCATTCTTTATGGGTAAACAACGATCACATGAGTTCATCAATCATCATTACGTCTAAATCATTAGACTCTTCAATAGCTATGGTAATGTAGTCAAACATGGGGGTCGATTTTTTCTATCACCCAGGTATCATCATAATGATCGTACCATATGTTCTCAAATTATTCACAACGGCCAAGGCTCTTGTGGAATAATCCAAAACTAATTTGGATCCTTTACGCGTAAAGCCTCAAATTCACCTCGTAAGTTTGACGGCGAACTTTCTTAACTTTTTTAACTCCACTATGAGCGGTTTGAAGAACATCTCATGTTTGCTTGAATGTGGTTGCACTGGCAACTTTTCGTAACACGACATGATTTAAACATTGATGGATGACTGAAAGAACTTTTTGATCATTCTTCTCTATAGCTTGAAAGGCTTCCTTTTGGGATTAAATTAAGGAAGCTTCATCTTCCGATGTTGTGTAACCATTTGTTACAATCTCCCACAAGTTTTGAGATCTAAGAATCGTCTTCATGATACACCAATTCTCGTAGTTATCTTTGGTGAATCGGGGCATTTGAAATGGAAACATTCTGTTAGACATCTCTCTCTTTCTCTCCCTTTTTTGACACTCAAGCTTAGCTCTGATATCACTTTATTGGAATCAAGATGACTGTAACACACTCACAAAAAATATAATAAAAGAGACTAATCTTGAAGAAAGGAAGAACTCTTTCAATTCACTCATACGTAAATGGGTGGATTACACGTGAATATATATATTCTCATATATAACATATGACATACAATAAAACTCTATTACATAATGCAATAATAAAAATAATAAAGACCCCAATCCACCATTATTTAAAAAAAATTAAAATACCACAATTGCTTTATCCCCCACTACAAGTAAATTGATGACCCACTAATACAAATTCTACCGGTGCACAACAACCGCTTATTTCCGTCTTTGATGATGAAAAATTATGATTATTAGTGTGTGAAGATGAAGTCATCGGAGTGAAATGGATTTATAAAACAAAGTTTAATCCAGATAGTTCAATTCAAAAAAATAAAGCAAGGCTTGTAACAAAAGGGTATTCACAACAACCCGGTGTCGATTATCAAGAGACTTTTGCTTTGGTTGTTCGACTTGATACAATAAGGCTTCTTATTACTCTGGCTTCACAAAGGGGCTAGTTTCTGCATCAATTAGATGTAAAATCAGCATTCTTGAATGGTGTGTTGAAAGAAGAAGTTTATGTAGAGCAACCTCAAGACTTTGCGGTCAATGGTGAAGAAGGAAAATTGTACAAGCTAAATAAGACTTTGTATGGGCTGAAACAAGCACCTCAAGCGTGATATAGTGAGATTTATTCCTACTTCAATGTAAAGGGATTTCAAAGAAATAAAAGTGAGTCAACATTGTACATCAAAATGCAAGGTAATACCGGTATTCTCATTGTGTCACTTTATGTTGATGACTTGGTTTTTACTGGGAATGGTCAAAAAATAATTGAAGATTTTAAATAAGATAATGAAAAGATATGAAATGAGTAATTTGGGACTTTTACATTACTTCTTGGGCATTGAAATTTTTCAACAAGAAGATAGAGTCTTTATTTGCCAAAGAAAGTATGCAAAAACTCTTTTTGAAAAATTTAGAATGAGAAATTGTAAATCGGTGGCTACACCTTTGATTGCGAATGAAAAATTGTTAAAAGATGATGGGACTAAAGAAGTTGAAGCATCTTTTTATAGAAGTTTGGTTGGAAGTTTTTTGTATTTGACAGCTACAAGGTCATACATCATGTATGCTACAAGTTTATTATCTCGGTTTATGCACAAACTAATCCAAATTTATTTTGGGACAGCGAAGAGAGTGTTAAGATATATTCAAGAAACACTTGATTTTGGGATTATGTTCGGAAGAAAATTTGATGTCAAGTTACTTGGATTTTGTGATAGTGATTAAGCTGGAAACATTGATGATATGAGAAACACTTCGAGCTATGCATTCTCACTTAGTTCAGGTGTATTTTCATGGGTGTCAAAAAAGTAACAAAGTGTGGCACAATCATCAGTTGAAGTTGAATATATTTGAGTATCATCGGCAACTTCTCAAGCAATTTGGTTAAGAAGAATCATGGAAGATATTGGTGAAAAGTAAGGTGAAGCAACTCCAATTTTATGCGATAATAAATCAGCTATCGCCGTGACAAATAATCTCGTCTATCACAGCCAAACTAAGTACATTACAACCAAGTATCACTTTATTCAAGAAGACGATGAAGATGAAGAGATTCAAGTCAAATATTGCAAGATCAAAGATCAAGTGACGAACATTTTTACCAAAACAATTTCTAAAGGTAAGTTCGAGTTTCTAAGAGATATGTTGGGAGTATAACAACAAAGCATTTAGGGGGAGTGTTAAAAATAGCATATTAAATAATACTTAATTGTTAAGTGTATCTAGTTGATTTGGAAATACAAGTGGTTGAGTCTTGAGTTTTGTTATGTGGTTAATGATATAGGAAAGTGAGTGGTCAAGATGTATCTTGGAACCTATATGTATGTTGAAATTATGGAATACATGTATAAAAAATTATTCCTAAAGACTAATTTACATTATATTTGTTTTCTCTATCATAAATATACAAAAACTGAAATTATAGCCAACAGAATTTACCTATAATAGCGAAGTGGATAGATTTGCTGGAAATGATCAATCTCAAATAGTGTATGGGAGGAATCCAAGTATGGTTGTTAACCTTGTAGATATCAATTGAGGCAAAAGTTTGTGATAATGTTATTGCTTATGTAGAAAATTTCGAGGGATTCAAAAAGATGTTCGAAAGAAGTTGATGAATATAAACTAGCACTACAAAGAGTCTACTGACCGCCATCAGAAGTTCAAAAAGTACCAAGATGGGGATTGAGTCATATTTCCCATCAAAAACTGGTGCATATCACAAGTTCAAGATCAAAAAGATTGGCCTTCTTACAAATTTGCATAAATTAGATGAGATTGCCCATGGAGTTGAGCTCTCTCATGGCCTAGCTAGAAATATCACCAATCTTTAATGTGGCAAATGTCCATAGTTTACTTGGCGATTTTAAAGTTGAAAAAGAAGATGTTGCAAATGAAACCTTGAACCAAACTCCTATTAAAGAGAAAGATTGGGTTAAAAACGTGATTCAAATGCGGGGAAATCAAGACCATACCAGGTGCTTACTTTCGATTCCCTGTCAAATGGGTCTAAAAGTCAGATTTTGAGAATAATAAATAATTGAAGTTGAGATTCCAAGTATTGATCCTGAGATATATTGTTGGAACATATCTCTAATATCACTTGTTGGAACATAGCTATTCCAAGTATTATTAATGTATGTAAGACGAAATCGATCTTCACACCATGTCGTACACACATGACAAGAGAGTCTTCTTCAACATGAACACCAATTTGATCATTGAATCGCCAATAACTTGTTTTGGTTGTTGCACTAGGATCGTCAATCTAACTCTGAATGTTCTACCAGGATTATCAATTTACCTCTGATAGTTCTACCAGGATCATCAATTTAGCTGTGTTGTTGCACCATAAGCGTAAATTTGGCTCTAATATCACTGGTTGGAACATAGCTCTGATACCATTTGTTGGAACATAGTTCTAATACCACTTATTGATTTTGCACAGCGGATAATTAATACAAATAATACTTGTTGGAAGATAGGAATTCAAAGAGAGGATAACAATAAAACATGACACAAAGATATAACGTGGTTCGATAAAGTATACTCATCTACGGACCAAAAACCTACATTAATGTATTATTCACTGAAAAACTGGTGATCTGGTAATTGATTACATAATACACATCTCTATTTATAGGGATAAAATACTGTAACTGAAACCTATTCAGATGCAACTTGATTTTTATATTTTCTATCACATGTCTAATATACCTATTCATGATATATTAAAATTCTTCTAATATAATCATATTCCACATAGGATTCTCACATTGATTACCCAACAAACTCTTCTTGATAACAATTAGAGAGTTTGGGTAAAATTTCAACATATATCAAGCATAAAAAATGGCAATTCGAACATAAGTGAGTTCATTCTAAAGAGAGGAGAATGATGCAAATCATTTGTGTATAAGTGAGTTGATAAAAAAATCTGTTTTACCAATGGGCTTTTAGTCCAATGATACTCCTTACTTTGTGAAGGATTTGTCTTCTTGAGGTTAAAGGTTCAAGCCCCCTTCCCCCCTCCCCCTCAAAAAAAAAAAAAAAAATCTGTTTATGCATTTTTAGGTCATTTCAGATTCTGATCCTAAAATTGCCCAACTCAACCCAAGTAAAGGGCTATTTGGATATCTTTGGTATTGTGTGACAAAGGTTACATGTTTGGGTCTTTAGGAAGTATGTAGCTTCTTGGTGTTTATGCGTGAAGTATATAATGACTTCCTGGGTTAGTATAAAAAGTAGTCAATCTCTTTTTTAGCAGTTTTTTAAGTTCTTGGGTGGAAGATTCCAAAACCAACCAGGGTCTTCAAGTGTTGGAAGTTTCGATTTTGAGGATTCGACCCTGTGGCGCTTACCAATCTCTTTGTTGCTACTGCATGCAAGCAATTAGTTTCTTAAAAGGTTGCAATTCTCATAGTTTCTGCTTTAGTGTGGTTTAGAAAAGTTTCAAAATCAAAATTCCTTTGAAGTGCCGAGTACAAAGGTGATCCTGTTGATATGATGTATCATCAATTGCAGTAGCCGTTATATACATATGTAGGGTTCAAATTCTATTTACTGAGTTGAAGTTGCGGGACTTCACTTTCTGTAGAGATACTCTAATTACTGCACCTATTGGCATTGTATGATCTGAAATCTCTTTTTGTTCAAATCTTAATGACATAAGCCATCCCCTCTTTGCATGATCAAGCACCTCACCAGAAAATGAAGTCAGTAAATGATAAACACCTAAAACCAGTAAAATTAAAAACATTGAGCCAAGTTATAGTTCACCTGCTCTAGTACTATGTGGCTGCTTGCTTGCATATTAGGGTTCTACAGCTCCTTAAACGATATGATCGCATATTCATGTTGATCATCATGTTTAGGCTTAGCAGGTGTCAATAGATAGGAAATTGTGGGAGGAACTTATTATCTAAAACCATGTAGTCGCGTTCTAAGTCTTGCTTCATAAAATCAAATTTGTTTTCAGTTCAACTTATCAATTAGGATACCATTATGAATCAGGTCCACGGAATAACAACAATCATCACTACCGGATCAAGTACCTCACTGATATTGGAAAATGGGGCATTCTAATCTAAAGTTAAGAGTTACTTACAGCCTACATAAGTATGATATGTATGTTATTTGAGAGTTAGGTGGAGTTCTTTGAATGGAAAATCTAACTTGAGTGTAATTGTTATCAAGTTAAATGAAATTTTAGTTTGTGTGTGCTCAATCTTCTCCTCTACTTTCCTTTTTTAAAGAGTTAAATTATATACTCTTAGCATTCTTATCTACTACCAGAGTGATATTGGACCAACTCCAACAATGTTGCAGTAGTGCTGACAATGTATACTCTTAGCATCTGGTGCAATGTGGCATGCACCAGATGTAGTACCATCATATGACAAGATTTTTCTCGTGTTTGTCCATAAAGGAGTTTATGTTTCCCTCTGTGTGTGTGTGTGTCTCTCTCTCTCTCTCTCTCTCTTTGTATGCGTGTGTGTGGTAGGGAGAGTTGTCTTCTTTTTGGTTTCTATGCATGTTAATGGTTGATATAACTCCTTATATACCATGCATACAAGAATATTTTTTTTTTGATCCAAATGCATACAAGAAGTTATTCCGGAGCACCTTCTAAACTTTTCTTTGCTTGTAGCATGGAAAGCATTCTAGAAAGGTATGAGAGATACTCTTATGCAGAGAAACAGTTCATTGGAATCGATTCTCAACCACCACAGGTATTTCACTTGACCAATCTACGAAATCATATAGTACTAGGGGCGAAGTCCGGATTTGAACCCTAGGAGGACCAATTAATTAGAGTAGAAAAGATATAATTTACACTCAATGGGTCCCTATCAGAATACTCATACTTGGATGTTCCTTTATCTGTCTCAGTGATTGAACCCATGTCTGCTCAATGGTAGTTCTCAGGTTACCGCCACTCATTACAGCAGTAGCCTTTGTAATCCTCACTGGTTACTTTTGCTTTTATTTTTAGATTTTTCATTCTTGGTATGTCAATCATCTGTAAGTACTCGATCAATCAGTTTCTTCTTCTGTTCAAGATTTGGATTCCTATATATATCCACCCATGTGGTACTTTATTATACGATATATATAAGGTCCATGATCCATATGTTTGTAAATAGCTGAACATGTTAACGTTTCGTAAGGTAAATGATGAATGCAGTTTTCTCTTCTTTTCTTTCTCTATATTACAATTTATTTTCTTTTGCTGCATTTCTATAGGAAAGCTGGTCTCTTGAGTATCCAAAGCTGATGGCTAAAATTGAGGTCTTAAATAGGAACATAAGGTAATAATCTTGTTCATGACTGTTTAAGAAATGCTCAGAAATTCTCTTCCTTCAGAAACCAATTGGGGCTTGTCTGTTCTGCGACGTCAATGGAACATGGTACGCTTAATTCAAGATTTTGAAAACTACCCTCTGATTGTATGCCTCAGTATAGAGGAAAACTGCATATTTTCTGTTTTGAAATTCTCTTTCAACCAGATACAGATTGTGACAGTTCAAAAAGTTGGAAAAAATGTTTTGAAATCGGAATACATAATTCATTCGATAATATTGATCTACATAGTCTATTAGATTAAATTCATTCCATTTCAATCTCTCATGCTTATGCTAACACTATCTGATCACTTGCTTCCGAATTATTAATAAAGTTTATATCATGGCTGATGCATGTTTTGTACTAAATTTTTCAGGCACTATGTGGGAGAAGATCTTGATCCCTTGAGCATGAGAGAGCTTCAAAGTTTGGAGCTACAGCTTGACACTGCTCTCAAACGAATACGATCAAGGAAGGTAAAGGGTCGTCTTCTTTTTTCTTTTTGCAAATTCTTTCAACATAATTTAATAGGTAGAGGTATCTTCCAGTTGTTACTCATTGTATTACCACCTGATTAATTTGCAGAACCAACTTATGCACGAATCCATTTCCGAGCATCAGAAAAAGGTAATGTTATTGTTGTGGTTGTTTGTGTGCGGACATGCACGCATGGACATGCTTAATACGACTTTTGAATTTTAATGTGCTTTCCCCCACTTACTTTCCGCGAACGAGCTCTTTCTATCTGTTTTTTTTTTCGGAAAGTAAAATGTATTAGAGAACCAGAAAGTCAAGGAAAATTACCCTCAATTTGTACAATGAAATCACTCAGGACTCAAAGACACAACACAAGTCTGTAAGAGATGCCCTGAATATAGGTATCTCCCACAGAATTGTAGACAAAAATACATTGGAACCAAGATTTACAAAAAATCAGGGACAATTGAGCTCCTGGACACCACCGGGAAAGACCAGCACAATAGCCTCGATGGTCAGGGCACATGCAAGCACCAAGAGAGTGGGACAAGAGCATGTACTTTCCCTTATTTCTCTAAAAATTGGATCTATCTCTTCCTGTCTGAATATATTCAAAACTATTGTTTTCTGTATGATCCCTCTAGAAAAAAGGTAATTATAACAATTTTTCTAGTTACTTCGTTCTCTATTTCTATTTGAAAAAATCTTGAGTACAAGAATTTTGTTTCCACCGAGCTAATAAAGGATTGAGCTGTTTAGGATAGGCTGAATTTCAGCTTTTTGCAATGAGAAATATAGGAAATCTACACATCACATGTTCCCTAGAACTGCAAATAGATTTGAGAGGTGTGTTTTTGCATAAGTCTTATAGTGTTCTCTCTCTCCTCCAACTATCACAAAATTATGAGTTTCTTTTCTTTTCTGGATTGGTTGTTTTATAGTGTGACGACTTTCAGTGCTTAGGAGTGATCACGAACTTTTATTAATAGGGGAGGAAGGAAGTGGAACTCTGTATGAGGCTCTAATGTATGTGAACTCATGCTGTAATTTTTGGCAGGAGAAGACATTGCAGCAGCAAAACAGCCTACTGGAAAAGAAGGTAAAGCTATATTGTTGAAGAAAAAACAAACGAAATGATGAATAAGATCAATTAATCATATTTCTGACTGCTTGACAATTGGAGTCTGAAATCATATCTTATATGGTTGAAAAACTAAAATGGATTTAAGGTTTTTTTTTCCTTCATTTTTTCGGACAAATGTAAACAGCTCAAGGAGATTGGGAAGAATAGGGCTGAGCGGGAGGAGCAAGAAAGCTTAGGCCAAAATTCAACCACCTTCATGTTGCCTCCACATCCACCTCCACCGCCACTTCCACAGCTTCCTTCTCTATCAATTGGGTATCCTCTCTCTCTCACTCTCTCATTCATACACACACAAACACATTTTCTTGATAATCCAACTGATATGTGTTTGCTTTTGAACTTTGCAGTGGCACTTTCCAGGGTAGAGAAGGCTTAAGCAGAGAAAATGGAGTTCAAGCTCGACCACCCTGTTCTAACTCGGCCATACCACCTTGGATGCTTAGTCTTGTTAACCAATAAAAACGGAGATGGCTCAACGCTGCTCCTTTCCGGCATAAGTCTCGGGTCTATGCTAGACCTCAACCCTTTCTATGTGTGAAGAAAGGTTTAACTTCTTGCATTAGTAGTGTGTATCTGCAAGGGTATATCTATGTTCTTGTATCCAGTCCGTAAGATTCGCAGAAAGAAATGTCAAGTGGTACCCCTCTTGCAGCAGACCCTTTCTCCCTTCATAATTTTCTCTTCACATTTAGCCATGAATGGACATCACAACCATGAATCAAAAATTTGTTTCGGTGCATTTATTTCGATCACCTAGGAAATGAAAACGTTTTGACCTATTTCGAAAACAGAATAAAAAAAATAAAAAATTTAAGAACTATTTTTTCAAAACATTGTTTGAAATATACAAAAAATACCTTGAAATATTTTGAAACAATTGTACAAATGTATTGAAATATTACAAATCATCTCAACATTATAGAGCACCTCAAAGTAGTAGAATTTCGATTCTATGAGCACCTCAAAGTATTAGAATTTCGATTCTATTATTAATTTGTTTCGATCTCTTTGGAAATAGAAATATTTCGAATTTTTTGATCGTTTCGAAACAAAATTTTGATCCTTGATCACAACTGGCTCTGCGTATCATGATACGGTCCACTATAGCCTATTGATGAAGCTGGTACGAGTTAATTTTTGCAAACAAGTTGGTCATATGGAGCAATCAAAGTTTGGTCATGGAGTCCCACATCGTTTAGTGAGCAGTTTTGAACTTTCTTTAAGCATCTTAGAACATGACATAATCTAAAACAGATAATATTGTACATTGTGGGTTGAGAATATTACAATTAGTACTAGAACCATTGATGACATAACAATCAATATCAAAAACCAACGACCCTTGTGCTGTGGATGATATGTAGCTTGTGCACCTTGGTCTGAGTCTGGACAAGTTCCACATGAGGACATGGAGTCCTAAGAAGTAGATTGCAGTGACTAAATCCCACCTCGATTGGTAAAGTGTGTGAAATGCTCCTGTAAGTCTTAAAAACAAACCTAATTGAAACAAGTGATAACAATAATTGTTATACATATATCCCTTATCATAACCACAAGGGGTTACCCTTCATCCAAATACAACAGTTCAATGTTTAATTCTGCTAACAAGATCAATGATACAATAGGTGATCAACTAATCATAGAAAGTGACAGAATGAAAAGCACAAACAGCACAATGCATGTTGTTTTCTCAGTTCCTTCCGTCACCGAACTCATCATCTCTATAGTTGCGATCACCACCATCAAGCATATGCTCCCTGTTAGATGCAATAAACTTGTTAAGAGGGCTTAATGATCATATGTTATCAAGGCAGAAGGAGATGAAACACGAAACTGCTGCAAAGTCCAGGATCAAAGTTTCGACACCTAGTGGAGATAATCAGGCACACAATTCATGATGGAAATTTAAATATGATAGCCAGCTATTTGTTGTTCTTCAAACTCAAAAGATCTTGTTGATCTGAATAGTAATGGGAGAGCCAAATAAACTAAACAAGTTGGAGCAGTAGTCCCTGTGGCGGTTATGTTGATCAGCTGGGCATCAAGACTCGGATGAGAAACTCAGACCATGATTAGTAGTATGGTAGCGAAATTATCAAGCCTTCGATCCAGAGATGAAAAATATGTAAAAGGTGATTCATGATGTGAATGACAGCTTTAGTAGCCATTGCTGAAAAAGTGAAGCATCCAGCATGGTTCTACATATGCAAGGTGCTGTCAGGGAGTAGACTAGAAAGGGATAACTCTTGGCATATCTGCAGAGAGTCGCTGCTTTCAGACTCAGAACTATACTTGTCAAGCTTGATAGCCTAGCTACGCTACTACTCAACTAATAAAACCTCTAGCTTTAGCATTCTCCACAAAGTGGCTGCTTTTAGATTCGTACTATACTTGTTGAGCTTGATAGCCCAGCTAGTACTCAACTAATGAAACCTCTAGCTTTAGCATTTATTCAAAAATCATTGACTCTCTAGTAAATAGTTCCAAGGCCCAGACAACCAAAACTTATTCCAGCATCACTTCCAAATGACTTGATGTGACAGACCCCAATCTGCAAAAATTATTTTCCTTATTGGCTTCTTCCACAAATTGTTCGCAAGGAGACAGGGTGGATCAAGATACAAAGTTAAGTACATGAGATAGGCCAATAAAATGGACTTGTTGAAAAGCAGACTTAACACGACAATATGGAGTTGTCAAATGATTTCAGCCATTAGCCAAACAGGAATGACAGTGTAAACTTCATGCAAATGGTAACTTCTTTGAACAAGAAGACAAATTATTCTACAGGATACCAGAAGCAAATATGCTATTAATAAAACCAATACCGCAATCTTTCACAAAGGCGTGCTAAAGCATCCGCTCCAGTTCTGGATGCAACATCCTCAATCTCAGAAGCATTTGATAGTGTCACACTGTCTGCAAGCCTGAACTCACACAACTCTTTCAGGGAACAAGCATCAGTCAACACTGCTGAATGGCCACCACCAGCTGCCAATTTCCTTACTTCCCCAACACACCTACACACACGCGCACACAAAAACAAAATCCATCCACAGTATAACAACAAATGCTAGAGGAGCAATTAAACTTAATTTTCCTATATCATACCAATCAACTGGTGATGGATACCAAGCATACGTAGATTTTTCATTAGCTGCCTGACCATAGCTATTGTAACCCCATCCATGAATTCTTCCATCTCTAGTAGAGATAAGAGTATGACAATGTCCACAGGCAATAAGTTGAACGCCAGTTGGGATAACCAACACCGGAATATTGCGAAGCATCATTTCAGAATCATCCCGAATGCATGAGAAGAATCCAGTCTGGGGGCCAAACCCCAACTGCCCCACCTGACCACCACCCCAAGCATAAAGAGCTCCCTTCACAGTCACAGCACATGTATGTACGCCTCCACATGCAATATTGCTGATAGATACCCCATCAAGAGCAACAACGCGCCTCGGCAATAGCTCCTTGTCCCCAGACTGAAGAGAACAATGCCCAAGTTGCCCCATACTCCCTAGGCCCCAGGTATAGCTGTGAAATCAAAAGCAAAAGTATTGTGGTTGATGAAGTACTTATCAGAAATTGAGATATAATACAAACAAGATCACAAGCAATATGAAGAAGAAAGGGAGAATAATCTTTAATGACAAGTCCAAAGCTAGATCCATGACAAAGGATAGCCAGGAAAAACTGAAACTATCCCCAAAATAAGCAAAATTGTGGGAACTATTGTAATTTAATCAACAAACATATTGCATTCCCACGGGTAATGAAAAATTTGGAATAAGCAGTGTGCTTTTTATGAATATAGATATGGAAGCTAAGGGCACAAACTGGCCAATAAGATGTCCCCCATGTCCATTCATCCTGTCTCCTCATTAGATGTGAGGATTCCAAGATAATTCGCTATCCAGATCTCCAAACAATTTGACCTGTGCCATGCGGATAACCACAATTCTCATGCTTAACAGTAGAACTATCTCCATCAAGAAAAATCCTTCAGAACACTTACACCTCGCCTTTCTCCGATATAGCTGCTGTGTGGTACTCCCCGCATGACACTTGGGAAATCTTCACCATCTCGGGGGCTTCGTCAAGGAACTTAGCATATGCATTTATAACCTGAGCCCCCTGAAGTCCTTCACAAGTAACACCTCTGCCAAGCTGACCATATTCATTGTACCCTGGTTTATCACAACAGTGACAATAACTGATCAATACATTACGACACCAGGGTGAATATGTAGGCTCCCTTTCCTAAACTGCAAGATCAATGTAATACCAGAGTGCATACAGGTAAACTTGAACAGCTAAAACAACTCTGCAGGACTTGTGCATAGTCAGGTGGGCAATTTTATTAACTAAATTAAGTACATAAAAAATGGATGGACTTAAATATATGAAATCAGTTTGAAAATTTTATCAGTAAAGTCATGTGTCAGAAAACCACTACCCCAGGCTTGTAGCAGGCCATCTTCAGATAAAGCTACAACATGAAGAGCCCCACAAGAAACTTGGCGAACAATCTGCAACAAATGATACATAAACAAGATTATGACCACACAATGTGACACATTCAGAAATTACTAGAGGTTTGGGAAAATGAATTTGAACAATGAGGTTTGACATGAAATTACCATGGCAAACAAAGACCATATCATGAAGAGAAACAATAGGGAAACTAATTGCACATCTCTAACTCGACTGGTGACTCTGTGTCAAACTATCTTTCTATGCAATTACGAACTAACTGAAATCATTTCTAACACATTGCAAAAGTGATTTCACTAGTTTAAACAAAACTACAGTAAGTTTACGCCACTAGCACCATAGTAGGCACATTGTTTAGCTTGAAAACAACTTGAACTATGGACTCTGTTTCGAGCCCTTGTTATTTTTAATCATTAACTGTCAATTTATTAGACAACACCATCCTCAAGATTAGAAGAGAGATGTTCATACCGTGTTTGGAGTAAAAGCTCCCCAATAGAGACGGGGATAATTAGATCCCTGTGAAGACAAAGAGAAATGATACTCATAAAGCCGTATCAAAGATCATGTTAAAATAATGAAGCTAGTGGACTAACTGTAGAACCTGATTTTGTCCCCAAACCCAGAGTCTTCTAGTTGAGATGGTTCCATCATTTTCACGAGGTTCTGCAATAGCAGCGGTACAATGTGCTCCACAAGATACAGATATCACAAATTCTGTCTGCAATTGCTTCACTTTTTTCGGTTGTTTCCTACCCTCCTCTATTCCATCCCCCAACTGACCAAACTCATTTGCCCCTGCCCAAGAGCAAGCGAAGATGGTTATCGATAGTTTAGGATGTATAAATGCGAATGAGAAACCATCTATTATTTGTAATAGATGTTTCGCCCAAGCAATGACTAACCAGCCACTATGAAGCATAAAGCTTAATTTGTGAATTCTCACCCAATCTCCCTTGAGATATACAGGATCTAAGCTTCTCTACAGGTATTTTGGTTTTCTATTTAACTCAAGGAGTTGAACCTAAATCTGAACATCTTCCAGATGTTGGGGTTCGGCAGATACTCATTAGATGAAAAAGGAGTTTGTTTTGAAGCACTACTGGTTTCACATAAATAACTTGCCCCAGGCAAAATTCCTGGAAGTGCAGGAAGCATCCATCAACACACTCACAGAATTTTAACAACTCAATAAAGTTTCATCCCAATTATTTGGGACTGCAAATGATAACGAATGAGGACATAGAAATTGATTATTGTCAATAGATCCCACATCATTAAGATAGAGAGGAAATAATATTAAACCCAGAAAACCTTGAATTCCATTATGATACAAATGAATGAAGAGACTAACCCCAAGTAAAGAGCGAGCCATCGGAGGCCACCGCTGCAGTATGCTCTCGGCCACAAGCAATATCCAACCACCGAGAATTACCTCCAGCCGGGCATCCAAAAAGCTCTGGAGGAAGCTGTTTTGGGATCCTCAAGCTTGTCTCTTTACCCTTCCGACCAGTTTGCCCAGATTGGTTGTAGCCCCATACGTAAATTGCGCTCTTTGTTGGAAGACTCAAATTTGATCGAGATTCACCAAAAATCTCAAGAATATCCATTTCATCACAAAACCCTAGAAAGAATAGACCAACAGAAAAAAAAACTGAGAAAGAATTCCAATTCCACAACAAGAATTAGGCAACAAGTAAAAACTACAGGTAGGAAATGCTTTGTTCTTGTTTGGTTGCTGAGAAAAGGTAGTAAAAGAAAAGAAATTTACGTTATTAAATAGAATTTCTCATGGTTTCAGACCCCGAGAAAACCAAAATCATCGCCAAGACAAGTTAATTAGCCCAAGAATGGAGAAAGAAACTGAGATTGGGATACGAGGAATGAAGTAAAAGAATTCACCTACTATCTGGGAAAAAGAATTCGAATCGAATAGTGATTTCCCCCCGACAATCCAATGAATATATTGTTGAAGAGAGAGAAAATGCGGGAAAAGAATGGATTTTTGATCGTCGAAGTTCCGAAGACTTTGGGAAGGTATCTATCTCAGTTCTCGTGTCTGAAGCTCGAATCTGAAGACTTGCAACGGACTAAACTAAATAGTAAATTTAATGTAACAAAATGGTAATTATTTACATTTACATCCCCATATCTTATTAGAATACTAAGTCATACCTTATGCCTTAACACGCCCTGCTGCGACACTATAAATCATGTAATATTTTTATATTTTAAATAATAAATTTTTTAATTATATAATTTAAAATTAAAGTAAAATAAATAGAAAATAAAAAAGAGATCGGAGAAAGAGAAAAAAGAGGTAGGTTTAAATTAATAAGATTATCTAGTATTGGGAAGTGTGTTGATTGAATTATTTAATATTAGAAGTTGTATAAAAAATATGATATTTTCCCTAAAAAAAAGAACTAAGTTGAATTTTGTACCTTTGAGTCAAAATAGATAAAAAAAAATAGGTTAATCTAAATCGTTATTGTATTTTTATAAATTAAAAATTTAACTATATAAATGTAAAATTAGATAGATTTATAAAATGTTTCGCTTTGATATCATAGTTTACAATTTTTTTTAGGTCAATATATATATTTTTTGGGGTTAAATTACAATAAAAAATTAAAATCAATTTTAAATTCAAATTATACTATTTTTGATAAAGCCACATCATTTTGAGGTATTTCAAATTGAAACACTTTTGCGTTAAAACTACACCGAACGCGTTTGTTGACAAGATAATAACCTTTCCAGGTATGCGTCTGGTCTCTCTCCAGAGAACCCCAAATTTCCGAACATTCCAGGTTAGTTTTCTACCTTATCTGCAAAATTTTGAGCATAATATACCATAATTTTGTCCTTCATGGCCTGGGTTGTCTGAATTTCTGAAATCAAGTCTCTTTGATTCTTGGATTGAATGAGTCTATGTTTATTTTTTAAGAATTCCTTGGATTGTTGGGTGTTTCTTTCCAAATTAATGAAAGATAGAAAACTCCTTTGGTGAATCATTGTACTTTTCTGTATAGGTATCAGTAAAACTATGTGGGTGTGAGGATGTAACCATTTCCACTCCTTACTCAAATGTAAACTCAAACTTATATTTGGGTAAAAAGGAGCTAAAAAATCTCTCCGATCTTTGACTCAAAACTTTTATCAAAAAAGCTTCTTCTTCGTCTTCATCTTCACTGCAGATCTACTCCTTCCCGTGGAAGCTACGGAGGATTGTTTGATTTTATGTGTGGCTGCATATCTGCTCCTTCCCATCAGCCTCCTTCAAAAAATTTTGTGTGGGTTTTTGTTTGATTTTGTGGAATAATCGGTCGTGGGGTCGATGGAGGATTGAGAGATTAGTTAAACCAGAAAGTTTCATTTCAACACAAAAGTAGTCTGTTAAAATCCTATCTACATACAAATGTTTTAGAAGAAAAAAATTATAGAAATGAGTTTTGGGACAATATGGGAATTTTTTAAAAAGATTTGAGTTTAAATTTAGTTTTATCTAGAGGTCCATACCAAATTGAGTTTTTTACTCAAATTTGTGTTTGAGTTTGGGTCAACATCGGAGATGCCTAAGAAAAACATGTTAAGAGTTTTGAAAGGTTTTCCTTTTGCAGGTATAATCTCCAACTTTTACTCAAATTTTGAGTAAAAAGCATGATATGATACAAAAAGTTTCAATGAACAAACTCAAATTTAAAGGAGGATAAATTCAAATTTAAAGAATGAAAAATTCAAATTTAAAAGTGGGTGAAATATGACCATTAGATCTTTAAATGAAAATAAAATTTCACCCATTTGCGTAAAAGTTTGAGTCTCTTTTGATTTGGTATGGGTTTGGATATAGGATTAGAGAAGGTTTTTGGGTTATTTTTACTTAAATTTAAATTTGGGTCTATAAAAAAGGGTAAGGGTTGTAAATGCTCTAAGTAAAACTTGTGAGTGTGAGCGTGCATGCAAAAACATCTTGAAGTTGCGATTTTGGGGACACTGCTTTTTGGTTCACCTCTTCTAAATTGAGGCTTTCCTTGTTAAGGTTCACACCAGTGTGCTCTTATTATTAGATTCCATAGGAACTCAAATGCAATGAAACCTGCTGAGACATAAACAGCAAAGAACACTAAAGAAAGATAAGTGCCCACGCATGATGTAGACAAATTGCTGGTTTTGTACATGGTTGGTGGGTAATGTCAAGGAGTATGAGTGATACTTTTGGTGTTGGATTAGGGGTTGTGTTGGAAGGAAAGTAGGATGGCTTGAGATGCTTCCCCTCTTTTTTTGATATTGAGTATTTGGCACAAGATGAGTAGGTACTTTTGAGGGGCAGAGCTTCCAGTACACAGATGAAGGGGGTTAGTATATTTGGCTGAACAAGTTTTGATGCATATTCTATGCATTATATATATGTGCACATATATATAGGAGGCTGTCCCTTGTACACATTTGGTGTACTTGAGTTGTGTGTCCCTTCTCTTTTGGCATCTGGGGTGGATCTCTTTTACTCCTACAGAAAAAAGAATGAAATCTGACAGATTGACTGCGACAATTATGACAAGCAACCTCTCTTCAAAGAAACTCTCGATCGAAATCAGACCAACCTGACATGCGAGCAAACTTATAGCTAACAGGAAGAAAACGCAAATCTAACTGTGAAAAAGTTAAGGTTCACCTGTGCATCAGAAAATGAGCATGCCCCTGAGTCCAAAACCTAGTCCTTCTGAGAATGAACCTCCTTCAAGTGTCCAAGTTCTTTATGCATGGATTTAAATAATTCCCAGATCTGGTTGGTAAGTTCAGATTAATTATGTCTGAAATTTGTGAAACAATGCCGAAGAATCACAAGACGTGGCTGGTGGGGCTACCCAATTGCTAATCAGTAGTCTGAAAAGTTAGATTTTCTATGGTCAACTTTCCTGGATGGAACTAATATTGTCGCATTTTATACTCTTTCTATAAACTGATTGCCTGATTTCTTTCTACATAAATGTCCTGAATGACAGTCCCTATATTCACTATCTAAAAACGGCTCTGCTATCTTAAGAAACTGGTTCCTTGTCCATGGAACATAATTTAGACCTTCCACAAATATCAAATTTACTGAAGTCTTTAATTAAAACATGTTTGATATTTTGATTGTCTGGAAGGAAACATTGCTAAGAGCTGAAGCCTAGTTATTCTTCTAATCTAGCTGATGTCTGGCCTCTGAAAAGCAGACTAGATTCTTCCATAGTACAACTATAGGCACTTAAACCACAGTCCTTCATGGCATTTAGTATCCGTCAATATTCTGCTGGGTTTTTGGGCATTACACTTCTTGGTTATAAATGATTGAAGATTACATACTGTTATGTTTTGCTTGGTTTCTAATATGAAACGCCTAATGACTTGCTTTCAGAAGGATTGCAGATACACCAGGTCCATGGCCCTGTCCACAAGTAATAACACTGGGAAGAAGCTTATCCACGTTGATATCAGTTCAGACACTGTATGTCCATGGTGTTTTGTGGGCAAAAGAAATCTGGACAAAGCAATAGCTTTATCGAATGATAAATATGATTTTGAGGTTCGGCTTTTTCATCTTTGATTCCGACTTTTGACAATCAATTTCACCTATCGCTTCTTTTTAATACATTTGAAACTATTTCGCAGATCAGATGGCGCCCCTTTTTTCTCAATCCTTCTGCCCCTAAAGAAGGCATTAACAAAATAGAGTATTACAGGAACAAGTTTGGGTCACAGTCCGAACAAATCCATTCTCGGATGACACAGGTTTTGCTCTTATTCCTTGAATCTCCAACTGAGATGTTACTGGTGGTCTGCATTCCCTTTGATCTGCCTGTTATATGATGATTCCACTGTGACTGTTTTGCAGGTTTTTAAGGGTCTTGGGCTGGAATACAACATGTCTGGACTTACGTAAGTTTGAAGTATAGTTTATGTTTGGACCACCTCATCTAAGAGAGGAAACCTGTGAAGCTCGAAGTGGCATTTATGTGAGATACCCCTAACAATCTTTCTTGTTTGCAGGGGTAGTACGCTGGACAGCCACAGGCTTATATATTTTGCTGGGCAACAGGGCCTTGATAAGCAGCATAATCTTGTGGAGGAGCTGTGCCTCGGGTACTTCACTCAGGAAAAGTATATTGGTGACAGGTAAATGCAGTTCTTGGAGGACTTTGATATCAGCGTTTTGGTGGTTTATATAGTAAAATATTTCGAGTTATGTTATAAATCAAGATGAGATTCTTATAAACATTTGTTCTCTTTTTCTCAAATCAATGTGTTTGAATGCAAATCAATATGAGATTCTTATAAACATTTATTCTCTTTTTTTTTTTTCCAATTCAATAAGTTTGAATGCACATTCATCTTCCTTTTGTAGAAAATAATATGAGAATAGGAAAGTTTTCTTGGATTTGCTATCAAAAAGATATCCAAAAAAACTTGTTTCATGCATGTAGTAGATTTGCATCTGATTTCAGATTATTATTTATCTAGTTTGTTGAGTTGAGTTGAGTTGAGTCGAGGAGTTGTGTTTCCAAACTAGTTAATTCTTGAAATCTAAACTCATTTTGATCTATATTCAATAACATTGTGTATATATTTAAAGAGTCGTTGAATATGTTTAACCACATACCTAGGTTCATATAAAACGTTACGGTGTACACCCATAGAATCATTTCGTGGTGGGATTATCAAATGGTGAACATTGCTTGGAATGTCAACCCAGGCTTAAGATGAAGATAGAGCTCTCATGGAAGTTGTTTAGTAATAGACAAGGGTGTGTGCCAATATAACAGCCACTAACATTTCTAATCTCAAATGCAGGGAATTTCTTGTGGAGTCCGCAAAGAAGGTTGGGGTAGAAGGAGCACCGGAGTTCCTTGATGATCCAAACAATGGTCTGAACGAGGTGTGTTTCTCTAATCAGTGACCCTTTATTCTCCGTTGATTATCAATGAGACACACGAAAGAAGAAAACTTTTGTGGGAGAAATAAAATGAAAGAGAAGAATCAACTTTTGTTGCACCGCTGTGAGAGTCCAAGTTTTATTTCCTCATAACACACTACAAGAAAATTACTTTTTAGCGGCAAAAAAATTTGTCGCTAAAAGTGAATAATTCGTCGCTAAAAGTTTTCTGCGACGAAAAAGATTGGTCACCAATTTGTCGCGGTAGGCTCGTCACTGAAAGTTTTTGGCGACCAACTAAAGAATTGTCGCTAAAGTAGATTATTAGCGACAAATAATTAGTCACTTAAAAAATCATCTGATTGTCGCAAAAAAACCTTCGTCGCTGAAAGAAATTTTATTATGGTCATATTTTCTCTCTTTGGCGACGACATAGTATTTGTCGTTGAAAATCAAGGTACGTCTTTTGCGACCAATATATTTTTGTCACCAAAACAATAAATGAATACTTTCACTCTCAAATAATAGGTGACAAAATTTATTTGCTGGCAAAAAATAAGAGACTTTTAGTGACCAAATTTTACTCATCGCTAAACAAAATTATTTCTACAGAGTGACATTTTATAATTAATTTTGTCCCTGTAACAAATCAAAATATATTTGCTGTTGTGCTTCAATCATTGAAGATCATTAAAAAATAAGTAATTCATAAAACAAAAACACATAATTTCCAAAAAATTTATACAAAATCCATATAAAAATATTCATACAAGAATTCATACTAAAAAATCCGTACAGAATCTCATACAAAAATTCCATACCAAAATATCCATGTAAAAACCCAAAGTGAAAAAAACTAAATGCCACAATATCTAGATGTCACAAGAACTCAAAACAACTTAGATCATAAAGGAAGAGATCTCATCGCCAAAACCAACTACAAGTAATTCATTGTCAATCTACATCAAAGACAACAAAAGTGCATTAGCACAACTGAAAATTATTTATTTGAATAAACAACAAATTAAGCATATATTTAGAATTTAAAATGCTTACCAAGTTGAGGTCGTCTCGCTAGTCTCGCCATTACCCCCACCATGTTGCATTGCTAAATTCACCGCTGTCATTTGTTGTAGCATCATCTCTTGTATCTTTTTCATCTGCTCAAGTTTTGTCTTAGTCTCATCCAACTCTCTTTGTCGGGTTTCATTTTCACCCTGAAGGGTCGCAACAACTGCCTCCAAACTTTTTACCTTCTGCTCATGTGCAACAGTCCTGGCAACCTTTATCGAAGAAGAAGACATCATGTCAACCCCATAACCTCTCTTATAGCCAGACCTTGCACCAAGGACAGTGCATGCAATCTCCTCCTGAGACAACGGGGATGCACCATCCTCTGTGGATTGATCCTTTAACTCTTTCATCCGTTCCTGAAATTTTTAAGAAGTTATAACCCAACAACAAAACCTTTGAATTTTGAAAATGAAAATATAGAGGCAATTGATATTCTTACATATCGAGACTCTGCTTCTGGTGAGATTCATGTCCCTGACTTCTTGTTGATGTGGGTTTTGTGAAAGAAGTCCACGATATGAGGCGGCTCGTGTGTCTCAGGGTTCGACTGTTTTCAGAAATTCACATGAAACTATATACTTTCAATATTTTAAACAAATAAAAGACAAACAATTTTAAGTTAAAAAATTATAACCATATCATGCATCGCGGAAAGAAAGGACTTGGAACCCATAGTGTGATTGTAAGGCAACTTAGCACGATTATCAGAATTTGTCTTTGATCGTTGCTACAAAAAAAGAAAAAAAAAATGTGTTGGAACAACAAATTACTAGTAATGTTGCATTAAAAACCATCAACATCACTAAAATATATATTAGTTTACCTTGAATTTTTGATCCTTGTAGACATGGTCTATTATGTAAGTCCAATCATCCTGACTACGTTCACCGCCATCGTTATTTCGTTCCACACGATTAAATACAGTTTCCATCCCATTTAGATATAGTGAGCAAAAAGTCAAACACTCATTTACAATATAAGCTTCCGCGATCGAACCTTCAGGATGAGCTCGATTGCCAACATACTTCTTCAAAGTACCAATGTACCTTTATACAACACAAGTACAATAAGATTTAAGTCAACAATACTTATATTGGATATCAAATGGATGATTACCTTTTAATCGGGTACATCCACCGATAATGAACTGGTCCAGCAAGCATTGCCTCCCGAGGTAAGTGCACAGCTAAATGGATCATAACATCAAAGAATGCTGGTGGGAAAATCTTTTCCAATTTGCAAAGTATTAAAGCAATTCGATCATGTGATGTCTTCAAGTCTGTAATCCTCAATGTTTTTGAACAAAGTTGTTGAAAAAAATTACCTAACTCAAATAAAGCAGTATAGATTTCTTTGTCAAGATACCCACGTATTCCAATTGGAATGAGCCGTTGTAGGAGAACATGACAATCATGACTTTTCAAACCTGATACTTCTCCATCCTTAGTACTTACAGATCTCGAGATATTAGCTGCATAACCATCAGGATACTTAACAGACTTTAGGAACTCACAAAAGCCATGTCTCTCCTTTGGGGATAATGTGTACCACGCGGGGGGTTTCACATAAGAATCACCTCGCTTTTGAAGGTGCAACTCTTTCCTTATATTCAAATCCTCCAAATCTAAACGAGCTTTTTCAGTATCCTTATTCTTTCCATCTATACTAAGCAATGTTCCAAGAATGTTGTCACATATATTTTTCTCTATATGCATGACATTAAGGTTATGTCTGAGGTTTAGTTTTGCCCAGTATGGTAGCTCAAAGAAAATGCTTTTCTTTGTCCAATTAAGTTCCTCAGATGTGCGCTTTCTTTTCCTATTGCTCGGATGCTTCCCAAACTTTACATTTGTCAATGATTGCAGTTGTTCCAAAATCTCATCTCCAGATAGTTCTAATGGTCTCGACCGCTTCTCATACTTACCGTCAAACAACTTACTTCGACGCCAAGCATGCTCTTGAGGCAAGTAACGACGATGTCCCATGTAACATATTTTACTTCTCAACGGCTGGGATGATGTATCGTAGTTACAAACTGGGCATGCCATATAACCTTTTGTACTCCACCCAGACATGTAACCATAAGCAGGAAAATCATTAATAGTCCACATAACAGCCGCACGCATTCGAAAAGTCTCTTTGCTACATGCATCATAAGTTACTACCCCAACTTCCCATAGTTCTTTTAACTCATCGATTAACGGTCGCATATAGACATCAATATCTTTCCCAGGTGATTGCGGACCGGGAATAAGCAATGACATCATGAAGTAAGGATCTTTCATACATTTCCATGGAGGCAAATTGTAAGACATAAGTATGACTGGCCACACGCTATATGCATTGCTCATGTTTCCAAAAGGGTTGAAACCATCAGTGGCTAACCCTAATCTAACATTACGTGGATCTCGAGCAAAGGCAGGATATTTTAAATCAAATTCTTGCCATTCTACAGCATCAGCAGGATGTCTTGACCCATTCTCATCATCCACACGTTTATCCTTGTGCCATTTCATATCTGTTGCAGTCTTTCTTGACATGTATAGTCTCTGTAACCTTGGTTTCAATGGAAAATAACGCAAAATCTTATGAGGAATCTTCTTACCTTTGCCATCATTGATCTTGTATCTAGACTCCCCACATTCTGGACAATTTTCTCGATTTTCATTCTCTTTCCAAAATAGTGCACAATCATACTTACATGCATGAATGGGAACATATCCCAATCCCAAAGCTCGTAAGAACTTCTTAGCATCATAAATAGATTTTGGAAGTATGTTACCTTTTGGTAAAAGAACTTTCAATATCTCCAACAACATGTCGAATGACTTATTGCTCCACTTGTTCAACACCTTCACATGAAGTAATTTTACGACCGTCGATAGCAGAGTAAATTCAGTGCAGCCCGGATACACCTCACGTTGAGCATCCTGTACTAATTTTTCAAAATTCTCCACATCCCCTCTATCACCACAATCACCAGTTTCCCCAAAATCCGATTCCCCCAAAATAGTATCCATGAAAGTCCCCATGCCCACGTCTTCTAACATATCAGGTAATTCATCATTTTCATCGGACTCAGTGTTTGTCATGTCATCTTGGACGGTTTCGCCAAGGTTATTATCCCCATTGTATATGTTCGAAGGCACAGGTTCCCCGTGGTGTACCCACACTGTGTAAGAAGCCATAATCCCTTTCCAACACAAATGAGTTTCCACAATCTCTTCAGTATGCCATTCGAGATTCATACAATTCTTACACGGACACCGAATTTTTCCATTTCTTCCCGTTCGTGGCATTGCAAATCTAATAAACGACTTCACCCCATCAATGTATTGCTTACTCAATCTTTTCCTAACTGTCATCCAACTCTTATCCATTTTAATATACCTACGAATATTATATGCATGATTAAATACATTATGCAATATATTCAACATAATTTTATCACCATCACATCGTACAAACTTTATAAATTCGTCCTACAATAGCACGAAATTGTAATTTAATGCATTCGGATAAAAATCATGAAATTGAAATTGAATTCATTTAACTTCCACGAAAATGACCCGTTGATACGAAACTAACACGAACCTGACACGAATGATTATAAAATTGACACAATTATTAAATACGCATAATAAATAGTCTAAATTAATATTTAATACTCATAACACACTAAATAAATTTTTTTTCGTGGGTCTTGACATGAACACAACTCGAATAACAATGACACGACATGTACAAGATATATATAAATGCCTAATTGTCAAGTATACAATCACAAGATATATAATAAGTGTTTAATTTTATTTTTTTGGGTTCTAATCACACTAACACCTTCCTAATTAGTAATAGGAGTGCAACAGTTAAAAAACATAAACTATTCGTACAAATCAAACTAGCACTTAGAACTCATGCCAAAGAAGAATAAAAATCTAAATTATTTCAAGAAGAAAAATTTTGATCGCAAGAAGTAAAATTCTGCTCACAAAAATTCTGATCGAAAGAAGAAGTAAAATTTTGATCGCAAAAATTCTGATCGCAAGAAGTAAAATTATGCTCGCAAAAATTCTGATCGCAAGAAGAAGTAAAATTATGATCGCAAGAAAAAGTAAAATTCTGATCGCAAAAATTCTGATCGGAAGAAGTAAAATTCTGCTCGCAAAAATTCTGATTGCAAGAAGAAGTAAAATTTTGATCGCAAAAATTCTGATCGCAAGAAGTAAAATTATGCTCGCAAAAATTCTGATCGCAAGAAGAAGTAAAATTATGATCGCAAGAAAAAGTAAAATTCTGATCGCAAAAATTCTGATCGGAAGAAGTAAAATTCTGCTCGCAAAAATTCTGATTGCAAGAAGAAGTAAAATTCTGATTGCAAAAATTCTGATCGCAAGAAGTAAAATTCTGATCGCAAAAATTCTGATCGCAAGAAGAAGAATATATGCCCAATTCTTTTGCGTTAAAATCACATGGATCAGAAAAGAAAAATTTGTTGTAATTAAAATTAGGGCATCAGTGTATATACGGTTTATGCATCAGTATATATATACATATCATTAATTTATTGTTTATGTATGAGTTTGTGTGAGAGAGGGCCCATACCTTTGACCAATTGCAAATTCTTGGAGAATGGCGGCTACCACTTGCAAATTCTTGGAGAATGGTGGCTAAAAGAAGAAAACAAAAATCTTTAATTTATTATGTGTGCATATGTCTATATATATGTAGAGAGAGAGAAAGGGAGAGAACGTACCTTTTGAATTACTTGCACATAAACCTAATGGAGCTTAATGGAAGACTAGCGGCTGGGAAGAGGACAACAAAAAAGGGGGAAGAAGAAAAAGTAGGGAAAAAAGAGGAGGGAAAGGGAGAAAAGGGGGTGGGCGGGCTCTTAATTTTTTTTTTGGCTAAATTATTCCTAAATTATTTTTTAAAAAAGTAAATTAAAAATTAAAAATTTTATCAGCGACAAAAAATTGTTGTCGCCATAAAAAATTATTTTTGGGCGACGAACTAATATTGTCGCCTAATAGCACATTTCCTAAATTGAAACATTATTTAATTTGTGACCACTAAGTTCGTCACCAAAAAGTAAACACCAATTGGCGCCAAAATTGGTCAATGGCGGGAATTTTTTTGCAACCACATTCAGCGACAAGTATAGATTTTTGTCGACAATTATTTTTTTAATAATTTTTGGTGACGAACTCTGATGTTGGTCGTGGAATGTCAGTTTTTGGCGACCATTTTTCTTATTCGTCACAGAAAGTTGTTGCAATAAAGCATTTTTCTTGTAGTGACAGTTGTAATCAAATGGAGCATTATGTTGATTCTTCTTCTCCCTTAATTGCCAAGGAAGAACAGCCATTCTCACATGATCAGTCATAAAATTTCAAATCTTTTTCACTATACTCTGCAATAAAATAGTCGTAAGTTTGTCGGTGGTATCCATTATTCAAATTTGCATGTGAACTATTGAAGGTTAATGAGGAGCTTCAGAAGTACTCAGCAAACATTTCAGGAGTCCCACATTTTGTGGTGAGTGATGCAAAATCTCAATTACCGAATCCAATATTCAGTATGATTATCCATACTCTACCATTCACCGAATGGGTTTTTTCGCAGATAAATGGGAAGCAACAGTTGAGTGGTGGCCAACCCCCTGATGTCTTCCTGAGAGCTTTTCATGTCGCTGCAACTGACAGTTCGTAGCGCCTGCATCTGCATGGTTCATTCTCCAATCTCTAATAAAGTTGCAGATCCCTTGCCTACCTTTGAAAATATGAGTGGTTTGATATTTATTGCGACTCTTCTTTGTGTATGGACAGCTTGAAACTCAGTAATGTAATTGTACTGTAACAAAGGTTTGGGCGTTGTTGAGACATGTAAATACATGCATTTGCAATAAGTTGGTATTCACTGCTGATGGTTTGAAGTATTGATGTGCAGTACCACATCATCTGGTGCAATTGCCATGTCTGGTTTTTCTTCTATTTTCTGCTTTTTTGTCTTTTCTTGTGGTAATGGCTAAGAAAATTCCATGTAAAGCGAAGGTAGAGAGAGAACAAGCTGAGCTTGACAGAACCAGCAGTCCTGCAGGCCATGGTCTGGCCGAGTCCGTCATGAGCTGACCCATTAGCCAGTAATGTAAGGCCATGGACCTTTGTTGCCCATCTTGGTCCAGCCACAGTTTGGCTCATCAGCCTCCAAAATTTAAAAACAGATGGGATAGGTTTAATTTTCTAAAAAAAGAAAAATATTTTTTTAAAAAAGAGACCCTGGACCGGGCCGACCGGTGACATTAAATATCCATCATAATTGGAGATGTCTGTGGACTAGGGCAAGGGAGTAATCTCCACTGCCATACCGGGTTTAGCAGGATGGAGCGAAAATAAGTTTTAGTTCATCTCCGCTTTCATCTTTGCACGAGTTTATACGGGTATTTCCATATATGTCTATCATCTAATATGTATAGTCTATTTTCGGTCCAAACAGAACGGATTTTAACAAATACCTTTTTTTTTTTTGTCCATTGTCATCCCTAATCATAGTCAGCCTAGTGTGCAGACCATGGGCCACCCTTTCTTTGTGCATTTGGCCACAGACAGGCACGGGTTGTGATAGCCCGGCCCGGGCCAAAAATCTAAGTCACCAAAGCAGTGTTATTAAAACCAAATCGGACTAGCTTGTTTGATCGGTTGAACCGTGAACCGGGACCTAAAACGGTCCGGTTCTGTAGTTAGACCGCATAAGGAAGTAAATCGCTGGGAAATTGCTAAATCGACCGATTTTATACCAAACCCGTGAACCGGACGGTTTGAATTTCAAGACTCCATATAAAAATTAAAAAAAAAAACTTTTTTTGGAACATTTGCCCTAAATCGAATATCTCCTTCATAGCTCAGGCGACTACCCACCACCCCACTCACCACTCAGGCGACCACAACTCAGGCAACCACCACCCACCCACCACTTTTTTTTGTGTGTGGCTTCGAAGAGAAGGCAGCGAGAGTCAAGATTGTTTGTTTTGATTGATTCTTCTTGCCCTAAAAGATTGTTTTTTGGCTTGTGGCTTGGGATTTCTCTCAGGATTTAAGGATTCCATTGCAAGCCAAGATTCTTTGATTCTTGTAATTTTTTCTTCTTGCTTGGCTTGATAAGAAGGCAGGATTGTTTGCCTTTTTTTCCAAAAATGTAATTTGTCTGATACTTAAAAATGTAATTTTTTCAAAGAAGGCAGTATTCTTTTATACTTGAAAATACTTTGTTCTATCTCTTTTTTAATATGCTTAATACTTAATTTCATTAATTTTATGGACAAATTATATACATTGTGGATATATTTCATATTTTTTTGCTAAATTATTAATATTTATAATATTTTTTAATTTTTTATTATATAACTGATTTGACCAATTGACCCGATAGTTGAACTAGTGAACCATTGATCCCGTCCCCTTACCGGTTCGATGGCCGGTCCGATTCTGATAACATTGCACCAAAGTTCAAAATAAATACCAACCTAGAAGGTGAAGTGGCAATTAGTCTCTCAATTTTACTACTACATCAATACTTCGTGATCCTAAATTCGAAGCTCATGAGAAACATCATGATTGACTCAATACAAGTAATTTATTGATGATTATACGCATTCTACATTTACAAAACAGTCACCGAGTCTCACAAACATATGATTACAACGGTTCTCAACTATCAAGCCTTAGATCTCATCGACAATCCATTTTTTTGAGTAGACCCTACAATTTTGTCCAAACTTTGTTTTCCTCTAGTCCAACAGTTAGGCTACATAACGGTGGTAGCCTTCCCCACACCCATAAACCTACACCTACCTACTCAATGAAGGTGAAATTCTCCCCCACAGTATGAAACATTACTCCTGAAACTTTTCTCCTGTGTAAATGAAAAGGATAAAGGAAAAGCAAGAGCTTACAAGAAAATAAACCTGTAACCAACTTTTTTTTTTTTAATTTCTTTTGAGAGAACCTGTAATGTAACAAAGTGATACTGAACAATTCACATTTATTATATACGACACACAGTTTTAACATGCGATATTCACCATGGCTTTACACGTTCTGTTTCTGGTTTTCTTTTCCCCATTTCACGTTTGTTGCTGGTTTCATCCACGACAGGAATATACTGAGTAAGATCAAGTCGTCTCATCGAATACCATCACCTAAAAATGCCAAACCAAACAAAATGATTTCAAATCAAGTAAGAATTCACATAGCAAGAGAATTATTTAAATGTCATTCCTGATTATCAGAAGAAAGAAAAAGCAATGGGATTTCAAAATTTTGAATTTGAAAGAAGTAATTTTGCTACATCTTGCTGCTTACTATATGAGTATGATCATACTATGCTAATATCTCTCAAGAAAATGGAGAATTCTTCACACTATTTAGGTGAGTCATCAAGTAAATTAAGGCATGCTTCTACCAAACTAACAAGGTGTAACTGACCACTCAAACATATTTCAATCTACAGATAAAAGATCTAACTGCAAAAAATCAACCTAGACTACGTAGTGTCGTGCAAGTATGAAAATGCTTAGATTTTCACTCAATCAAGTGATTTTAGATATATGCAATCCACAGACAGGGACACATAATAGGGTGGGGATGGGCACTGACAATTTTTTTAAATTTTTCACTAACTTGTATGTGAAGTTACAGATGACAATGAGAATATTCAAATATTCAATATGTAGCATGCTATTGAGGGAAGAAAATCAAGATCTCAGAGAAGGCAATCGCCCCCTAGACCCTCCATTAATCAAAATTTGGCAGCTTTGTCAATCCGGGAATGGAAATACTCTTCTCCATAATATTTTGTTTCAAAGGTGCCAAAACTAACTTGGAACTATTGCCCACACCTGCCCGCAAATTAGAAGATTCAGTGGAAAGCTCAAAAAAGCCTACTTATTAAGCAGGTTGGATGAGCATACACGGCGAGTCCTACCTAACAGGCCAGTTACAAAATTGAGGAACCCAGCAAAAGGTATAATAGCTACCCATGGAGGTCCACTTGGGTTGGCAAAGCTGTACTGCATGTGAGCTTGTTGAATCGAGTATAACAGTAATCACAGCAAATTAAGCTACAGCAATCACATTGCGCCGTGTGGTTCTCGTGACCAAGATATCAATTCATATAATGCCCAACATACGAAAGGTCAGCCAGGGCCAGCTCTACCCCTAGGCAAGTGAGGTGGTCGCCTAGGGCCTCATTTGCATATGTCTCACAGAATTATATTATTGAATTTTAAAAATAATATAAAAATTTTTGGATGTTACGTGAAACGATAAAAAAATTACTAATATTTTTTTAAAGTCATAAATATTTGCACATTTAAAAAGAAGAAGAAGAAAAGATAGTACCATGTTCTTGTACAAAAAATTATAAAACATTACTCTCTCATTTTATTTGAATTTTCAATAACTATGGTCTATTTATTTAGTTTTATTTTCTTGAACTATAATTTTTGAGTTGATTTTGACCTTAATATAATAATTTACACAATGTTTTTATTTTATTGTTATTTTACACCTTAAATATACCTACTAAAAGATATGAATTTAAATATTTAAAATTTTAAAACAAAAATAAATAAATTATGCATCCAAAAAAAATTTAGGGCCCCATCTAAAATTTTTGCCTAGGGCCTTAAGTATTCTTGGGCCAACCCTGAGCTCGGTGTTGCTTCCATGTACCAGTACAGTAGCCGAATTCAACTTCAATAGAGTACGGGATGTTGTAAAATATTTAACTGTTGATTTTTTCCTCTTTGGTAATATGCATAGGCATAACCTTGCAACCTCTATTTCTGTTTTTTATTTATCTATTTTCTCACATCCTGAATAGGCTCCAGAACTTAAATAGTATATGCATATATGCAAAACTATTGATAACAGTTGCTTACACTTGCTCAAAAACGTAAGGGACAAGAAAAATAAAATTGTTGTCTTAAAGCCTTAAAAATTCAGGTACCAAAATATTTATCTTGAAGCCTTAAAACCTGCAGGCATATATGATGGTCCAGATTCCAGACCAGCAACGTGGACGGTATCTGAAGACGCCATCTTTCTAGTTCATCTTAGATTGGGCAGATATAGGAATAGAGAGAAGGTTCTTGCACAAGTGCTATGTATAGGACTATAATAATTAAATTGGTGAGTGTCGTTCAATACGTATTATGATCCACATTGAAAGTAACGGTATTTGAAAGGAAAAGTACTATTAATATTGACAAAAATAGTAAGGAAAGACTTATCATATGACAACAAATGACTTATGCCAAGGCCAAACAGTTAGGACAAGACTATGTCAAGTTGAATTGGTTGAGTTCGGAAAAAGATTTAATCCACTCTGGCCAAACTAGGTCAACGTAGTCCACTCACCAATGAAATGACCAAGGCAATTCAAAGTGGAAATAATTTGGCATTAAATTGATTCATTGTTCAAAGCAAATAATCTGAAAGTGAAGACGTCTTTGCTACAGAGAAAGATCAGTTTCGATGAAAGAACTTGCTTTGCATGTAGCATACAGCATACAGCTGACAAAAGTATATTGCAATGCAAAATCAAGCATGCAAATGGGTTATAATCATCTCAAAATATATGCAGAAAAGTACATATGACCAAATGACATGTTACCTTGCCACAAACTGGACAGTTTTCACTTCTCTCCATCCACTCATATATGCAACCAAGGTGGAAATGATGAGAGCAGTTTGTAATTATCTTGGGGTTCTCTGTGGTGTATTCTGCATTTATAAATATATGAAAACTATGAGAATCAATTTTAGCAGTTCCAATCTCCGGTATCATATTTACAGCAGTGTTCTTCTATTTTAAGCAACAAGGATTAAAAAAGTGCAGGCTGCATTGAACTTCCGTGTGGGTTAGGGAGTGCATGCCCCTAAGAAACATAGCTTTCTTCACAAGTGATGCTATGTCATCAGCATGGCTTGGGGTCCCTGAATAAGGGCAGGAATGATGTTCGTTTAAGATAGCTCATCTATTATTGGGGCTTCAGTACACTCTTTTTTCCTCTCAATAACCAAACAAAAAATTTGGTACGATAAGACAAGGGATACAGCACGGGAGAAGGAAAAATCATCCTAAAGCTTCCATGAACATTCACTGCACCACAACCCATTTCCATCTAGCAAACATGGAGATTTAGAGATCTCTCAATAGCTTAACTTTGAACAGTTACCAATTAAAGTACAATACGGACAGATAAAGATCTTAGTCACATAATACGAATCAATTACTGCAAGGTACACCAGAAAATTTGAGAGCATTCATTCACCTGCTGATTTGTGGATCATCAAAACAAAAACCTTTCTTTATATTCAAAATCAGAAGAATTAGATTTGGGAAGATAATGTGACACATCAGTCAGTGAGCAAAACTTAAGAATCATTGCCCAATGCAGCCATAAAATGTTTACACTAACAACCAAAAGCTTGTAGGCTCGAATTTAGGATAACCATTGTGTGCAAGTAATACCAGAATTAGGTAGGTACCCGGTCCACCAGTCCCAGCACCCTTGAGATTGGGGAACCAAACTTGTATCTAAGAGTGGAAATTTGTATCTAGCACAAGTATGAAATGCAATGCGGGTTTTTTTCATGCATAACGAAGCGTTAGAGCAGCAACCTCATACACAATAAAGATTATAAATTATACAATATAGGAATGTAACTATAAATGTTTCACAAGTTCTGGATCCAAAACTATGCACTCTCACTTCGCATGTAACACATCTTAGAAGTTTGAAGCCACAGATTCAGACAGATTTTTAAAATTACAAATTGGTCTCAGCACATGTTAAGCCAGTTATTGGCCAAGAAGAAACCAAAATGCTACCAATCACCCGGTTTAGGAGTCTTTAATATCTCTATTTAAAATATTAAGCCTAGATGCAGAAATGAAAAGCTTCATGCTATGTTTTACCTTCAAGACAAGTTGGGCAGACATCTTCATCTTCGGAGGAAGGAGTATAAATATGTGCAAAACCAGTTGTTTTCTTTGCAATGGAGAGCTTCAGTGAAGACTTGGAATTATACTCTTTTGAACCTTCTTCACATGTAGTCTCCTTCCATTTGTTTCCAGTACTCAAATATTCAGATTCTTCATCAATATCATTTCTTCTCAGTGGTTCAGTTTCCTCATTTGAATGACTTGAGCCTTTCTCCCTTCTCGAGACTAGTCCATCCCGTTGAGGGCGGATATATCTGGGATCGGTATCATATGGCAAGGGTCTAGGAGGAGAGCGGTACATATCAGATAGAGAATTGTCAAGTGATGATGTCGAACTCAAAGATGCTGTTCCCTGAAGGGATGCAGGGACAGAGTGTTCTTCCCCTCTTCGAAACAATGAAGTATACTGCATGAGGAAGAAAATGGGAAGAGATTGAAATTTTAAGGAATTCTTTAGTCAATTTCCCATCATTATCTAAAGAATCTAGCAGAACATTAAAAAATACATTTCTTATCTAGAAAACCATATAGCATACCACATGTAAGACGTTTTGAAGAAAGCAACGAAGGCATATACAATTCCTGTAAACAGAACTGTTCGGATTAGCATAATCTTCGCACTCCTCACTCAAACAGCAACAAACAGCGCCCATGACACCAGCTTCAACTTATTTTAAATACCTAAAACCCTCCACTATTTTTCTCAAATCTCATCAATGAAGCTCAGCTGTGGTAAGGGAACAAACAAAGGAAGAAGCTCCTGTAGCAATAAGTACAAGAAGATAACACCGGAAGATGAGAGAGGACCCCAAGCTCGCAGAAATTACTATGGCTCCGCGAACCAGTACCCTCTCTCTTCGAGAGACAACCCAAACTGCTCTTTGATATCAAGACAGTAATGATAGATCAAATTCACTTTCTCACCTGTAACATAGGAGAACATTGCAATAATGAAATTTACTATTATAGTTAGTTGAGAAAAAATTGGAGATAAAACAAAATCAAATCAGCTCTAAATATGCTGAAATATGCAAATAGTCACCACTAATGTAATCAGAAGTCAACCTTCCTGAACTAAATCAAACACATGAAAAAACAAATGCCACTGCAGGGATAAGGTAAAGAACAAATCTTTTAGGGAAATAAAGCTGCAGCACACAGCATGACAATTTATTATAAAAAATAAGACAAATATAACACAATATAGGCATAAAAAAAAAACTGTCCAAGCAACAAAATCTCTAATTAATCAGGAAACTGATAATTGTTTTTTCGTTTTCTTTAACATCAAAAAAGGGATTATTTTTTCCCAATTGCATATACGAAGAGAATTGTAATTCTGTTGACAAACAATTCATAGAATTCAGCTAACCCATTTGAGATTATTCAAAAAAAAAAAAATAGAATGAATTCCAAGGGAAAACAATTCATATACACGATCTACCCAGAAAAAAATATCAATTCCTCAATCAAACAAAGAATACCCATGCCAGATTATTGAAATTAACATTGATCACAAGTATAATAACCGATTGATCAAAAGATAATAGACATGATAGATAAAAAGAGAGAATTGAGAGATACAACAAAACTACAATAGTACCTGAGAGCTAAAGAGAGTAAAAAGGGATGATCCGAAGGTAAACAGACAGAAGCCTAGAAATCCGAAGTGAGAGAGAAGAGAGAGATTCAGATTCTATAAATGGGACGAATGTTGGATTTTCTTGCGAAAAAAAAGCTACGAAAACGCGGAAATATTGCGACCTCATTGGTGTTGATGTGGGTGATGGAATATATAATGTAAAAATCTCAACTTTATAAAACTAATCATAAATGTCAGGTTTGTCGTATTAAAGACTAATAATTATGATAATACCCAAAAAAATTATTCTTCTACAGATTTCTTTCTATTTTTTTATTTTATTTTTCATTCCGCCACAGTTTCTAACCTGACATATGACATCTCTTGTAACTACTTTTGTATAATATTAACTTTGCAATTATGGCATCTTAAATTCGTAATAAAAATTAGTCAATTTTATTCATTTAATTAATTGTGTAAGAAATTACTTAAATACTGACTCAAATTTAATTTTGAGTAAACTTATAGAGTAGGATCGATTTTTTGGATCTTGAAATTTTAAAGCAATGCCACTGGGACCTGATTTATTGGTCTAATTCACTATAATTTTTAGATTGGTTGTAGGTTCTATCCTATGAAGCACGGATACGGATACGGATACGGCGATACGGGATACGGAAAAATTTAAAAAAATAGGATACGGATACGGCTAGGATACGTCCATAAAATATATATTTTTTAAAATTTTATTATTATATTTAATGTAATAATTATGATTTATAAAGTGAATCACACATCTACCAAATATATATAATAATAAGTAACCATTCTATCATTTATAAATCATACATTTTATATCGCATACATATTGCATAATATATGGAGATACCCGTCGTCGATCGGCATCAAATACAGTCAATCGTCGATCGTGAGTGAGAGAGAGAAAAAAAAAAAATCAGTCGACGATTGACTGATGGGGGGTGGGGGTTGTGGAATAAAAGAAATTAGGGTTCTATAATATATTTGCAAATAAGGGTTCAAACATATTTGCTCTTGTGTCCCTATATTTTTAAAAAAATTCAAGTAATATCCCGCCGTATCCGAAGAGTATCCTAAGTGTATCCCATCCGTATCCCAAGCGTATCCGGCCGTATCCGGAAATCAAATTTATTTTTTGAATTTTTTGATACTTCTCATCCGTATCCGATACGTATCCGGCGGTATCGGAGGTGTATTCGTATCCGATACTGATACTTTGACCATTTCGAAGTATCCGTGCTTCATAGGTTCTATCAAATATTGAAACTTGATGTTGATCTAATGATTTTATCGAAGCCACATCATTAGGTCAACAAATTATGTCAGATTCTTACATCCAAATAACACTTCTCGAAATTTTATATTACGTCATGTCTTCAAACGCGAGTTGTTGTTAATATGTTTAATAAAACAAGACTCATTTTGAATCTCTTGACTTAGTTTAATACAAGAGTGACCGAGATTTCCTTAATCCAATAACTCAATATCATCACAAAATTATTATTTTTCCCAATTTAATTAAGTCTTTTTCACACTAATCAAACCGGATTCCCCCAAAGTTAAAAATTTCACCTATCCTATACTTTTTTATGTTAACCAATTTAAAACAAGATATTCTTTCTCCCATCTCTTTTTTATTTTTCATTTTTTTAAAAATAGTAGGATAAGATTATTTTTGAATTATGTAATTATAAAAAATAAAGTAAAAATAATTTGTTATTTTATCTATATAATAAGGGAACTAATATTTTTTGTCTTTAGCTAAAAATAATTTGTTATTTTATCTATATAATACGGAACTAGTATTTTTTGTCTTTAGTTTTTTGCAATTAAGATCACTTTATATATTTATATTATACTATTGATGTTCTATTTATTTGTATTATCCAGTGCATTTAGGCACAAATTATTACTAATTTATCTTATAATTTTTTTTCAACAATTAGGGTGTTTAAGTCTATTTACGCACATTTCGATTAGTTTATTCTCTAATCCAGTTAAATACAAATTATTCACCACATAATTTCGAGGAATTGTCAAAATTCGAACTCAAGTTTGAGTTAACAACAGTTTATTATATTTATGGAGTAGAATTGTGAAGTAAATATATCGGACGGGTCTGGATCCGCTGATCCATGTATGTAAGGCGGGACCTCCTATTTGAACTTGCACCAAAATCGTCTTACCGATTCGAACTAAGAAGTACTGTACATGTTCTGGTCTCTCTGCTCAGTATATTTTATACTATTTCCTATGTACATTGCCGACGAACAACTCTACAGTGACCGTTTCTTCCCTTTTTTAATTATCCATAACCTTTCTTCGCCGGCCAAACCCACCAACGTTGGCAGATCTAATTGTCCTCCACCGCCTCCGTTCCATACACGCGTTTCTCTCTCTAGAATTCTTGTGTTCTAGCCCATTTTTTTTCCAATGGCTATTTAATTTTCTCTCTTTCGTTCCGTAATTTATAATTTTGGTGTTCTGATTTGAGATTTAGGGGTTTGGATTCGGATTTTTAAATGAAGATCTAGTTCAGATTTGTTGGAATCTGATAAACCCTAGGTAGTTAAACGATGCAGAGCTCAACGAGCTCAGTGGCCCAACCGGAGGGAATACTGGAATGGCTTCAGAAAGAAATGGACTATCGACCTCTCGGTCCATACGTTTCTTCTAGCAAGGCGTCAATGCCATCGAGTGATTCGATTCGCCGGGTTTGCCGTGGAAATATGATTCCGGTGTGGAATTTCCTGCTGAAGAGAGTGAAATCGGAGAAAACGGTGGAGGATATTCGGCGAAACATACTCGTTCATGGTGGAGATGACAGTGGCGGTGGGGGTGTTGATTCGGGGAAAGGCGGTGAGGTGGGGAAGAGTAGAGGGAGAAGGAAGGAGAAAATTGAGAGTTCGAGTTCGAGTTCGAGTTCGATGGAGAGTAGTAGAGAGATTGCTTTACGTGAGAGAGAATTGGCAGAGAAGGAGACTGAGAGGTTGCGGCATATTGTGAGAAGGCAGCGCAAGGAGTTGAAGGCGAGGATGTTGGAGGTTTCCAGGGAGGAGGCGGAAAGGAAGCGGATGCTTGATGAGAGGTCAAATTACAGGTTAGATCTCTGATATTTGAGGCAATTGTATTTTTCCTTTTCTGTTCATAATTTCTCTGACTAAATTTGAAGATACTTTTGCATTTTAAAAGTTTACTGTAAATCATATATAGCGACTATCTATACTTTTTTGAATTTTGACTGGTAACTAGAATTCAGGGTGGATGGAATAAAAATGTTAGATGCACGGAGAGAAAAACTAAACGTATAATTGTGATTAATATGATTTTTGTAAACACAAATAATGAATTAGTGGAATGGAAACCCCGAAGGCGGTTGCGTATATGGAAGCACGACATATGTCCACAGATGTATAAACAATTTGTTGATCGCAAGGAAAACTGAATAAAAGATTCCGCTTCATTTAGTTTTATAAATTAAGGATTATGTACTGGCGAATAAGGATGGTTGATAAGTTATGAAGCACGAATAATCTTTTAAGTCAAAGTTTTCGTATCAGTTATGATATTGTACCTCTGGTAGATGAATAAAATTTTTCCTAAATCTCAGATCAGTCAAGTCAAATGATTTCTTCCCCTATTTGTAAGAACACCTTTCATACTAGAATCTACAAGATTACAGGCTATGTGATACTAAGTTTCGGGGATGCAAATATTGAGAAATCGACATGACTTTGAAGACATGTGGGTTATTTATAGGAAGGCACATGATTGGTTCCTAAGTAATATCTATGTGTGAAAAGGACATAAAATGAGATAATTCCACCCTTTTTCTTGGCAACATTTACTGCTACGTAAATCAATGCCTAAATATTGTTTTTGGTTCTTTTAATTGAGCATATTCTCTTTGTGGGTTTACCATAATGAGACAATTTATGCTTCTCTGAAAGTAGACCTTTTTTTAAGTGTTCTCGAAAAGTTACTAAAGTTATAACTATCAAATTGCCAGATAATAGTGAAATTTAAAATAAATTATATTGTAGATGTATACTGGAAATATCCATATTTTATTTGTTTAGGTTTTGCTTCATCGATGTTTGTATCACTCATATCCAGTTCCTGTATCCGTGCTTTCTAGTTGAGAAGCATGGTTATAGCTTTGAGCAGTCTGGACCCTGACAAGGTAAATTTGATTTATGCATGCTACCTAATAATACCGCACAACTTCATCATTGGAGTGTCAAAAAAGAGTGTTTAAATTCCTGAAAAGTTAAACTAGTTGTTAATTGTTAGATTTGGGAAAAAAGAATGGCCAATAAGTCCGATTAAGTATGTGTAGACTGACAAGTCTCTGAATTCTTGTAGTTTTGAGTTCTTGACATATTCTCACTTGTAGTGTAGGCACAAACAGGTGATGTTGGAGGCTTATGATCAACAATGCGATGAAGCGGCAAGAATATTTGCAGAGTATCATAAGCGTCTCCGTTATTATGTTAATCAAGCAAGGGATGCTCAGAGGTCGAGTTTTGAATCTTCAGATGAAGTGGTTACTGGTTTCCAGCCAAGCAATGATAAAGAGGCTGTTTATTCAACTGTTAAAGGCTCCAAATCTGCAGAGGATGTCATTCTTCTTGAAACAACCAGGGAAAGAAATATCCGGAAAGCATGTGAATCTCTTGCAGTGCAGATGATGGAAAAGATTCACAACTCGTTTCCGGCTTATGAAGGAAGTGGTATCCATTTGAATCCTCAGTTAGAAGCTGCCAAGTTGGGCTTTGATTTTGATGGTGACATGCCTGATGAGGTTAGAGATGTGATTATAAATTGCCTAAGAAGTCCTCCTCAGTTGCTTCAGGCAATTACTGCATACACTCAACGACTGAAAACCCTGATTGCCCGAGAGATAGAGAAAATTGATGTCAGAGCTGATGCAGAAACCTTAAGGTATAACGATGCTCTATCTATTGTTATGGTGGTGCATCTGTGGTTGTTACTTGTTACATGCTGTTTACAGTGATATTTGAGTAATTATTCACCTAGACATTTGAGATCTTCTGAGCTACTTTTGTCATTTAGTTTGCTATTTATTCCTTATTCGCCCATCATTGTTTTCATTGCTTGCAGAGAAAGTAACATTTACGAGGTATTTGCTTTTCAACCTGCTTCCTCGTACTGGAGAAATATGTGGGACTCATTGTTTTCTTTTTCCTTTTTAATGTGAGCTGGATCTTTGTTGCTTACCCAGCTAGTGGAGATAAGGCACCTTGAACCTACTTTCACACTTTCATCAGACTAGCTGAAAAACTTATTTCTTAGTTACTTTTGTTTCCATTTTACGCAAACGAGCATGCTTGTGATGATCCCTTAATGAAATTTTAATGCCCCACTTTCTTTCAACTTTTTGACATATCCATATACTTTGTTCCATTTCATTCTCTAAATCTTTGGAATGGATCTTGATTGCCTGGATTATATACACATAACAGTATGTATCAGTAACACGCTGGATTGATTTGTCATGTGGTGCATTGATGCATGCCATTCATGCCAAAGTTACGTGTGTGTGTCATTGGAGATGCATGAAGACCAGCATTGAAGTTTGGGTGCAAACTTCCGTCTTTATTTTACCATAGATTTACATTATTCATTTCTTCTTCGGTTCTTCCTATAGAGCTTGCTTATCTTGTGGTTATCAAGTGGCATTTACTTTTTCCCATTTTTGCTTAATTTACTAGTTAACTGTCTTGTTTTGATTTTTATTTTCACACTGTCTTCATTCAAGGTGATGCATTTTTAATTTCACTAACTGTTCCATTCTAGAGTGGGCATCAATTGTGGTTACATTTATTGTCTGTCTGCTGATTTGAACATAAATAGTAATTCTCATCTCCCCAGCAGGTATAAGTATGAGAATAACAGGGTCATGGATGCTTCGTCTCCTGATGTAAGCTCACCCCTACAGTATCAACTCTATGGTAATGGAAAGATTGGATCTGATCTACCTTCAAGAGGAATTCAAAATCAAAATCAACTTCTTGAGAGACAGGTCTTCTTTTTTATTTGTTGGCATCCATACTGTCTCTTTTTCTTCATTCATCCTTACAGGTTTCTGTCACAATTTTGCTACCTGTCTGGTTCTGGGTAACTCAAGTTTTACATTCTGTTGTAGGCAGTCCGTTTATGATTTGTTCATCATGATTCAGTGCTATGGTTTTATGGCACATTTTGCTCCTCAATTTAACCAAATTCTTCCCAGTTTTATATATCTGTTCACACTCTATTTAAGATATATTCTCTTGCTTACAGAAAGCACATGTTCAACAATTTGTGGCTACTGAAGATTGTCTCAACAAAGCTGCAGAAGCTAGAAAGATGTCTCAAACACTTTTAAAACGTCTTCATGGAAGTGCTGATGTTGTTTCTTCAAAATCCCTTGTTGGAGGCTCATCCCATGGTATGAGCAGTCTTAGGCAGCTTGAGGTAATACTGCGCTGGTAATTTCATTTTGAGATACATAAACTCTTGAGTTATAGGTGATATTATGGAAACCTATGCGTTGAGTTCATTCACCGGGGTTTTCTTTCAGTCTTTTTACTATTGAATAAATCAATAAAGTCTTCGTTCTTAATCCGGTTCTAGTTAATTGCTATTCGTAAAACATGTTTAGGATGACAGTCCTACCTGCTCCTTTTTGGAACCTTGCCTTTTCTGCCTGGATAAGTCCATTTTTGAGAGTTACTCCTACAGTACATGCTGTTCTTTTTGTCTTGAAGCATCTACTAGCTATGGGATTCCATTGTATACTACCTTGTGATAGGATTGTCAAGCGGGGGAATATGGACATACCCATTGCCATCAAATTGTTCCAACATGTTGCTACTCTTTTACCAGAAGGAATACTTCCCTTTTCTATTGATTCATGAATTATTGCATGCATCTGAATTTCTATTACTTAACTTTTGTGGATATAAAATCTCATTTTTTCTTGCCATTATTGGAGTTTATGATCATGGCTTGCATATCCACTATATTAAGTGTATCTCCGTGAGTGTGTTGCTTAGCACTTAGCTTCTTTGCTTTTGCAGTTGGAGGTTTGGACCAAGGAAAGGGAAGCTGCTGGATTGAGAGCGAGCCTGAATACGTTGATGTCTGAAGTACAACGCTTGAATAAATTATGTGCAGAGAGGAAGGAAGCTGAAGATTCCTTGAGAAAGAAGTGGAAAAAAATTGAAGAGTTTGATGCCCGCAGAACCGAACTTGAATCCATTTATACCGCTTTACTTAGGGCTAACATGGTAAGCTAGCTCTGCATCAGACATCTCTTTTGAGTTGTAGACCTGATAGTCAGCAAACAATAAAAATTGATATCAGAGTACCAGTTAGTGATACTCTCTCATGTCCACGCTATTTTTGAACTGAAACTCTTGCCACCTTTATATTTAATCAAATTGGGTGCCATTAAGTCCTTTGTAGGTGGTTATGATCTGTAGTATCCATTTATTGGTCTGAGACGCATGTTCATTAGGATCAGTAATGACATTTTTAACATGGATGTAAGATTGTTGTCTGAGCTGGCATTGGGTTTGTCATTGCTCTTGAATGCTCAACCTGACTTTGTGCCACTCAACTATGGTTTTACCATATGTATATATTAATAAAATGACTTACAAGAAAAACGAATATGGGTCCAGTACTTTAGTTTATTTTGTTCCATAGCCATAGTCATCCTGTCCATAGCGTGGTTCAAAATTTTCAAGTAAATTAGTTGACAACAACTTACCCTGGAAAATAGGAGCTAAAGCTTTATTGAAGTAGCTAAAATTGGTTTCAATTATGGCCCTGAAGTTTAGTCTGCCACTGAAGAGAATGTAAATGGGACTATGAGAGCACTTGGATATTATTGATGAATTCGCCACTAAACGCCCCTTTAGAATGTTCTCCAATATGAAATTATTATGGTGTTAGATTGTTAAAGTGGTAGTTTAAGAACAGCATTTGCTTGTATTGAGTTTGAGTTTGACTTCTGTATTGCATTTATGCTTGTCATATCTTTCTTCACTGCTACCATGTACCCGGAAACTTGGCTTCTCTGCACAGATGTTTATTTTTATCATTTCTTGAGAACTATTTTATAAAAATGTTTATCTTTTTCTTACATTATAGGATGCTGCTTCATTCTGGAGTCAACAGCCATTAGCTGCAAGAGAGTATGCAGCAGGCACCATAATTCCAGCATGCACAGTTGTTGTGGACATATCAAACAATGCAAAAGATCTTACTGATAAAGAAGTGTCGGCCTTCTATCGAACCCCTGATAATAGCCTCTACATGCTTCCAGCTACCCCACAGGTCTGTAAATTGACACAATGTTTTACGTACTTCTATATAGTAGCAGCCTAACATAATAAGTGGCAATTCTATCTTCTTGAAGATGCTATTCTGATAGTTCTACTGACGAAAAAATATCAATATCAATTTTTTCATTCATGTTTACTGCATGGAGTGCAAATTTGCTATTATATTTTGGTTAACTTTTTTTATCTTTGACCAAGTCCAATTTTGAATCTGGTTATGGTTGTATTGTAAATTTGTAATTCACTACACAAGCACCTAAACAACCTTTAGACTTTAGAGGAAAACTAGTTTGTTTGTTTTTTTGGCTTGGAAAAAATCTATAGTTGTAAAGATCTTTTGGGAATATTTATACACAACTTATTTGTCTATTATAGTAGCAATCGGTTCAAACTTCATACACTCCATAGTGTTCGCCTGTCTTCTTGAGAGTCGGTGGAAGGGTTTAACCAACCCGACACGTGGGAGCTGTGTAGTTAGTTAAAAGAAAGAAGTTGCGCCTTCATTAACAACTATATCTTTTGGCACAATCATAAGCGTTTCAATGCAACAATTGGTATAAGATCTAGGTCACGGGTTTGAGTTCTAGAATAGTTTTTTTTTTTTTTGGGGGGGGGGGGGGGGGGAAGGAGATTGTTGGCCTCGATGGAGGTGCATCAAGTCTTCCAGAGACTTGGTGGAATGGTTTAAACAACTCAACCTGTAGGGACTACTGAGAAAGAAGTTGCGCCTTCACTAACATCTATAGCTTTTGGTGCACGGTAAGCGTTTTGATCCAACAGAGAGCACAACTTAATTTTCTTTTGTAGCAAGATTTGGTTCAAATTGATACCAGTGCTCTAGCTTCCAAACATGAGGCTAGAGTTGGGTATATATAGCCTCATAAATATTTCTAGATAACATTGAAGTGACAATTATTTCTACGTAGTGATCAAATGATAAGTGATGGTTTTAGTTACCTTGTATGGAAATTCAAACATGATTGTAATGATGCACATGGTCAGCAAGGGCGGAGATAGAGATTTACAGTAGATGTATCTTGGATTGATGGAGGAAGTTAAAGGATCAGGATCATAGTATCAGATCGATAATCGTAAGATCCTACTAACTGAAAAAATGAGACAAAAAACATATGTAACCATATAGAATTTTCAAAAACAAGAACATGAAAAAAAAATTGGACTAAATAATATGAAGACTTAAATGTTGATTAAGTACTTCTATTCAACACATTTATAATTGTTCCCGACTAGTTTTATTATTTCTTAAATAGTGCATGATGATCACATTTTGGTTGGAATCCGCTGTCAATCCAAGAGCATTGATGAATCAGATCAGATAATTAGATTCAAATCTGTTCTCAATATATCTAAATTTACTGGGGTGGGAAAGAGGTGATGTGATATTGGGGGAGAGAACAAAGAGATTTAGGATGATTTCTTGAAGACATGTTGAGGGATTTAGTTACCTAAATATCAATTAAGTTTGGTTAAATGTGAAATATGATTAAGTAGATTAAGGTGCATGAGAAATTTTTGAAGGGCAGAGTAAGAAGTATATTGAAAAATATGTGGAAAATTTTTCAGTAGAAAAAAATTGAGTCCCAGGGCCACTGAGAGTCAACATTGTTTGAGTAATGAAAAAGATATTTAGAACTGTTACAAAATACATCAGGGCGGAGAAGGAAATTATCTGTATTTTTAATCCTCTGTTTTTTAATCTTTTGTAGATAAAGCCTTCATCGTAGAAATAGACACTGTTGCTGTTGGCGAACCATATTGGCATATGAAAATGCATAGTTTTTTTAATGTCTGCCTGTATATTTTTCGTTTTTTTGGTCAGATCAATGTTACCAGGTCTCAGTTGAAAAAAAAAAAGAAAAAAACCATTACAATACTGCCATGCATCCATAAATAGAGGCTCCATGTGTTATGGGCCAAAAAATAGAATAGCGTCACCCATACTTATCATATATACAATCATATTTTTGTTTTATGGTTTTATTGGAGCCTCGCTCTTTTATGTTTCTTTCTTCTTTTAGCCCTCCTTTCTGGGGAGTTCTTATTTTCCCCACAATCGAAATAGTATTATTGACCGTTTTATTGGTATATTTCTTATCATGGTGAGGAAGAGGATATCATTATTTGTTTTTGATACCCTGGTCTCAATTAAGTACATCTTTGCAGTTCATATCTACGATATCCAGAGATCTTATATGTCCTGTTCTTTTCAATCAGGCCCTTTTAGAATCCATGGGTGCTAATGGATCTTCAGGACCTGAAGCAGTTGCAGCTGCTGAAAAGAATGCTTCTATATTGACAGCAAGAGCTGGTGCCAGAGATCCTTCAGCAATTCCTTCCATATGTCGGATTTCTGCTGCTCTTCAGTATCCTTCAGGTGACTTTTTTTCCTCCTTGTAGACATGTACCTAATCTTGCATGGAGAATGTACTTTGTTGGTTACAATAATTTTGCTTGGATATTCTATTTATTAAGCAGTTCCAGATTACAGAGGTTTGTGCCCGGGCTGCTAGTGGAACAGACAAGTTCACCTGGCTTAATACAATGCTTTCTACCATTTAACAAGTTTTGAACCATAGATTTTTCCTGGTCTCCGAAGACTCCTCATTACGAGCATAAATAGTGTGGTTTCTATGCCCGTGTAACTATCATGGTCAGTATTGGGGTACTTAACCTAGTGGCACTGCTTGTCTAGCCTCTATTTAGGGATGGGAACTGGGACGGCTGTGGATGGGGTGGCCCTTTGCTCATACCCAGGATAAAGGGAAATTCGACCAAAATTGTCCTATGTCTGGATTGGGGTGGTGCGAGACATAACTCATTTAAGACATCAGTCATATACATGCTTTACCTATTGATAACTTATGTTCTCCAAAATTTCTACGTTTAAAGGAGGATAAAAGAAAGCAAGTATACTCCATTATTCTGAGGTCACAGAGACCTTTGACATCATATTGGGAGCTCATAAATTCAAATATCCATCAGCCTCCAAATTTCTGAAATAAGCAGATGATATGGTTAAAAGAAAACAAAAAACAACTCTTGGACATATAAAGGAAAATTATTTGATTTTGACAGTAGGGTATGAGATTTCGGGTTTAACCAAATCTAATCGGAGTTGCAATTTCTGATTCTAGCCTGATCATTACCTCGAGTTAAGTCTGTCAATGGATCGGATTCTGATCCAAATCTGATTAACCGGATATAGATTGATATTTTTAACTGATAATCCAAACTTGAATCCGATATGTTATAGTTCACGGATTCGGGTTTAGATATACCTATTCGAATTATTTATATATTTTTATACAAATATTAAAGAAATTAAGTGATTATTTAAAGAAATTTATTTGAAATTTAGGTATAATTTGTTGAAATTTAGTTAAGTTTTTCGGATCGGATCGGAATTTCGGATCGTTAACGGATTCGGATATGAGCCACGAAAATAAAATTCGTCGGCTTATTGGATCAGGTTTTTAAATTCGAATTCGGATCAGTCAAAATCTGATCAGGCCTACCTCAAGTCTTCCCTCATCTATTGGAAAGAATGTCCAGTAGGTCATAACAAATAATTGTCTGTACTCTGTGTGCGTCCTATAGTGATACTGAAATCGCAGTGGTGGCTGTTGCAGTATGAGTTGTATGACTAATTGGTCCACTGAAGCTTTCTCCTGTCAATAGGGGTTTTGTCCACTGCCACGTCTAAGCCTGTCCTTTTGATTTTATTTATTTATTTATTTTTTTTTGGGGGGGGGGGGGGTGGTTCTTAACATTTGACTTCTGCAATCACTGACATCATTAAAGGAGTAGTCACCACAAGAAACATTATGTTGCATCCACTGGAGAACTGTTGTTATAAAAAGAAAAAAGTATTAAGGGTTAGTGTTGGTAAAACATGTAAAATACAAAAACTAATTGGTCCAATGCAACTTGGGTTTTCCAGGTCAAGTCTCTTATTGTTGGTATCTTGTTACAGCACAAAACTTGTCCTTGTTGAATAATGGGGGCAGAAGTTCAGATTCATCATAATATTGAACTATAGGATTCATTTGTGTGTTGTTTGCCTACAAACTTATGCAACTGCAGACCTTAAATCCAACAGCAGGTTAGAAGTTTGATCCCATTTTGGGCCTTACCAAACTGGACAACTCAAATTGGGGAGATCAAACACCAATGGTGGGACCTATGTAGGATTTCTATCAGCCACAGCATTAGAATTCTTAATTTTGTAAGTTGTCATAATAATAAAGTCAATCGAAATCGAAAGCATGTTACTGTCATTGGTATGCATTAGCAGCACAGTCCCTTCTTGGAGACTCAATGTTCTTGACAGATACTTTTCCAACTACTCAGTTGATGGTTGTTGAAAGAAATATGCTTGAAATCTCCTTCAGTTAAAGAAGATAATAAATGAATGGGACAAAAAATACCACACTTCAATTCAATTCAATTCGTGTACCAAAAAAGGCCACTAATAGTGGGGAGTTGCTGTATTCACTTTTGAAAGGAATCTTGGAATGCTTTGAACCTACTTGATGGAATCTTCTAGTCATGTATATGCCAGCTGATTATTGTATAACCAGGTTTGGAAGGTTCAGATGCTGGCTTAGCATCCGTCCTAGAAACCATGGAATTCTGTTTGAAGCTTCGCGGTTCTGAGGCATGTGTCCTGGAAGACTTGGCAAAGGCAATTAATTTGATCCATATACGGCAGAATCTTGTTGAAAGTGGACATGCATTGTTAAATCATGCTTACCGCACACAACAAGAATATGAAAGGTACATCTCATCTTGTTCTCTTTTCTTCTCTCATGCCAGACAATAATATCTTTAACTGTCTGAAAAGTTTGCGTGTTGCAAAAGAATGCTTCTATGTTCCTCAAGTTATCTATTAATTTTCATCAAGACAGAGAAAACACACTGGAAGTAGAGTGTTCAGCGGTTGAATTCCTTCTTTTGCTTAGAAGGGGTGAGGAGGACCTGAATAGCTGTTTCTGTTTTTTCCATTGTTTGTTTGAAGTTTAAAATTATTGGCCCAAGTACCTGTATGTTTTCTTATGGAGGCCTTTAAAGTACTAGAGCTTGTCTGGTATGCCAGCATACCTTACGTGTGTGAGCACCAATTTGCTTCAGTAGTGTGTGCCTTTATGATTTCAAGTTTATGGCTCCTTTATCTGTCCACTACCCTGCCCCTGCACTTTTGCGGAAATAAAGAAGCAACACTCTTACAGACAAGCGCAAACACAAAAACACATCAATAGACCTAGTCGTATGTGCATTATATGTTTGTGATGTTGGTAACAGAATGGATGGATTGTTTCTAATTTGATACATCTTGCAGGACGACAAGCTACTGTTTGAATTTGGCTGCTGAACAAGAGAAAACTGTAACAGAGAAGTGGTTACCTGAGCTAAAGAGTGCCGTTATGAATGCTCAAAAATGCCTGGAAGACTGCAAATATGTCAGGGGCTTGGTTAGTAACCCCCACTAAACTTTAAATCATACATTATTATATCACTTACAGGTGTCGTACCAAATTTAAAATGGATCTAATATATTGAATTCGTTTGGCATTGTATCATTTATAATCGTCATACCATCTATTGAGCCTCTATGGACCTAATATTGTGCTGATGCCAGATCTGACCTTCCTGTAACTGGATCCTGATAAACATCATTTTCCATGACTGATTTTCCCTTCTTGTTTGGACCATAGATGACAATTTTAAGATCAGAGTCATTGACTTACTATAATTTAAACTGTTACACAGCTTGAGATTCTATCTCTAGTTGGTTTGCTTGGTGAAAACTTTCTATAAATGTGTATCTGTGGCTGTTCTTTCGGTTGAAAGTAGCAAAGCTTGGTCCCATGGCTTCAGGGGTTGTACTTGTTTACCGATTGAATAACTTGATTGTTCACGTGGAGTTCTTAAATCATGAGGCTTCCTATCATCACGGACGAGAACAATGCTTGCTTTAATTCCATGGTTGCTGTTCCGGTTCCATGTTTTCTGTTTTCTATGGATTTTTGACATGAATGGATGCTTGAGTTGGCAGTTTAATGCTAACTTTATATGTAGTTTATGCCATGTTCAGGCATCACGGATGCAGGAATTTAAGTTGAATGTGCATGTGAGGAGATGCTGAGAAAACCTTTTTGTTTTTTTTATTCTGCATTGGTAATGTTGGTTATATTATATTGAGACAATGGTAGATTTAGCTAGTGTTCAATACAGAGGTGTCTGTTAATCTTGGATATTTTAGTATATATTCACCTATATTTACATTTGAAGCTTGTAGAAGGACCTGCATATTATACCTTTTAATTGCCCGTTACAAAATTTGTATCACCAAAACATCAATTGATGCTTAAGGGTTCATTTCGGTTTTACAGTTAAATTTTGATACCACTTCTGGTGAAAATTCGTTGTGCTTTCTACTCCTGTAGGCAGTGATACACATAGCCGAAGAAATTCACATTCACAAACATGCACAAAATATATAGCTTGCATTCTTGGTGTGCTGTCACGCCACACTCCATACCCATGTTTGAACACTTGCACATATTATTAGAGTTCAGAGAATGGGTAAAAATTTTGTACCTTGAAAAGGAAACTAATGCTACTAATAGTATGTGATTGTGAGAGTACGCAAAATTTAAAAAATGCAACTCTTTGGTGATCCATTTTGTGCCTTCATTTTGGTGTCTTGACTTCTACAGACGTGTTTGATTTTACTTATATGTATTTCTCGCTTTGAGTTGTCATTTTCAAATTTTTATTTGGTTAATCCCTGTGCAGCTTGATGAATGGTGGGAACAACCAGCATCAACTATTGTTGACTGGGTCACTGTTGATGGGCAAAATGCTGCTGCGTGGCATAATCACGTGAAACAGCTTCTTGCATTTTATGACCAGGAACTTTTGTGATTAAAACTTTTCAGCATTTGAAGCAATCAGGTGTCACTGAAAATTTCCCTCCTCCTTTTCTGCCAATTGTGGATGCCACATAAACTGGAGAGCTGCTCGAAGCAGTTTGCAGGACAATGTAAACCTGGAAACATGAAATCTGGCGTCTTTTTACAATAAAATTTTCTATTCGGCTGGAACAGGAAGGGCAGACGCAAGTAGTAGTCAGGGTGGTTCAAGACTGAGTTCAGCTGGACAATTCTGTCTATCCTTCCGCAACTATGTATAAAAGGTACTTCCGCTGGAAGGATCTCTTGTACACAACAGGCTATTTGTACTTCTTGGTTCCTAGGTATGTTTTCCTCACATTGTCATTGTATCTTGTGAAGCTTGATTAATTACATGAAAACAGTGTGATTTGTTGTAGATACTTTAGTAGTTTGAATTGGTTTGATTTATTCTCAAAAGGGTAATTAAATGTGTGACAGACGGATACTATTGTTTTCGTACTGCTTGTACCATAAGCATCGTACTTGCTCCTCCCCTAACTCGATCAACTTGATTTAAGACATATTGGAAATTGTCAATTTATTATTTGAAGTTTTTTAGTTGTGTATCAGATAGGGGCTCGTTTTGTTAGCAAACTCATAATTTGTGTAACTTGTTAGCAAACAGTAGGATCAATTGCAAGCATTTGTGGGTTCCATTAGAAATTGTTCATGTCTTGCCCTTAGCATTTGGGTAGATTATAGATTTTCCTTAGATTTGATTTAATAACATATTATCTCTCTATAATTAAAATATTTACAACTAATCCTAATGTTGTGGTTTTAGACCAAATTGAAATTATTAGGAATTCAAGGAGAATTTAAGAATTAACATTGTTAATAAGATAAATAAAACAAAAACGATTTTTACATTCTTGCACATATTTTATTTTTTTCCTCGCTAAAATAAATTTATTTCTTTTTACTCTCCTCGTCATACCCTGTATGTTAAGTAATAGTTATAACTCATGTCTGAAGGCACGCTACAACATAAAATTGAAGCATCAAAAAAATTGATCCAATTATATTAAATTTGTCAAAAAAATTTCAAAATACAAGATTTTAAAAAATTATCAACATATGTGTACACTATCGTATATGAACAATATATGAAATAAAAATTATATTGAATTACAAATTAATTATAAACTAAATAATTCAGCTTGTGATAATAATGAGTGATGTGACAAAAATGGGCGGGAAAAATGTGGGCTATCTTATTTGATAGATTTGTACAATTTATAATATTTTTTTAGGAAGAATAACACTGAAAATTAAACAAAAATAAAGGTTATTAATCTATTTTTATATCAAATTCTTAAGCACATTAGTTAAGTGTCCTTGACTTAAATAACTGGAATAGTATTCAACTTCACAAAGCATTAATCCGAATCATATTACTTCAGGATACATCATAAAATAGATTATTAAAATTATTTAAGAATCTTGCTTTATTCAGCACACATGAAGATGTAAAAAAAGCCGAACAGATCGGCTAATTCTTATTCACCTAATAATTATACTAGATTTGAGCCCAAAAAAAAAAAAAAATTTATACTAGACATAAACTAAATCCCAAACATGAAATCTGATCCATGAAATTTCTCCTTTGTAATCGCATCAATATGTTTGATCATCTCAGCATTTAAGTAGTTCTTATGATCACCAACCTCACCTTGTCTGAAGAAGGAATCATAAGGCAATTCGAACCAACTTGGCAAGAGACTAGACTTGTTCACCTCATGATTCTTTAAAGTTTCAATTGAACAACTCTTTACAATCTCCTCCACTTCTTTATCATCACCCTCAAAGGGACACCCCAAGAACTCAGCTAATTCCTTAACTTGAATTATGGGGTCATTTGTCAATTCCTCATAAGTTATGAAGAACATTTTCAGTGGTCTCTCCAAGCTCTCTTTCCTATATTCCAGAACATGGTCATAGTAAGGTCCATAAGGTACAACACCTCTGCAAAACTTCTCTACAGCCACCTCTAATGGCCATGGCTCTTTTTCAGATATCTTCGCCTTCTTCACGAAATGCCACAAGGAAATGAGGGCGTCCTTGGGATTTCTAGTAACGTAAACAACCCTACACACTGATGAATTTAGATTATCAGCCAGAATCTTATAAGGTATGTGGGTATTGAAGATTCTAGGCCCGGCTGGTGGAGCATTGGCTATCGGAATATGGGAAGTCAGTCGTGGTGGTGGTGTTGTTGGTGGTGGTTGTGGTCCATAGACTTGGATTTCTAGTGATGGAACAAGTTCATGGGGATGGTTCAAGATCAAGGACTCTTTGGAAGAGTGATGAACGATGGAAAAGAGGAGGGATTTGAGCCATGTGGTGCCGGTTTTTGGGAAAGAAGCTAAAATTATATCAGTGGGAAGGGGTTTGAACTCGTTCAAGACTTGTTGGGTTCCTTGAAGGTGAGGAAGCCTGAACCAGTAGCCCTTAAATTGGTAGAGTTCAAGGTTTTCCCACCATTTTTCTTCTGGCAAGGATGAATAATCATACTCTTGGTTTTTATGAGAACTCTCCATCACTTGAGAAGGAAGATAGATAGTGGCCATAGATGATGAATGAGCTACTTATATATAGTGCCAAGGGTTATCAAATAAATGAAAGGTAACAAATTAAAAAACCAAAAAAACTAAAAAAAAGACGGTAGTTGGCAATTTTACCCCTTTCTTTGTTGAGACTGATTTATAGATTCAAACACACGATACTTTACCCTTACTTTGCAGAGTCTAAATTTATTCGAGCTTTTGTTATCATTTTAGGTCCGATATTGAAGAAGAAATTGAAAGGACGTCTTCAATTTACTACATAGTGGCTAGTGCACAGGCCATGTGCTATAGTTGATTATATAGCTGATATTGAAAGCGCCTTTTATCAAACAGTTGGTATGTATCTCTGAAGGACACTCTTCTTCCCACACGCCATGGGTCTTGAAGCAATTTTTTGGGGCTTCCCTTCCCTGAGCAGAAAAATAAATGTTCTCAGTGTTATTAGGGAAGAAAGATGGAGGAATTAACTTTATGCTCCGTTTGGTAGGAAGGATGGAAAGTAGTAAGGATGGAAAGTAGTAAGGATGGAAAGTAGGATGTATACACTTTCTTTCCTTCGTGTTTGGTTGGATGGATGAAAAATAAAAATGACTAATTTTTTTTTTTTTTGTGTTGGATAAGATTAAGGGTGACAATCGAGTTGTATCGTGGCAGATTCGTGTTGAGTCATTACGGATTTATGTCGAACATTAGTAAAATCTAACTCAACTCATTTAATTAATTGTGTCGTGTCGAGTTCCGAGTTGGCCTGTTTATTCTTTTTATTTTTTATTATTTATTATTTATTTATTTATTTTTAAATTTTTAAAATTTTAAATTTTTTTTAAATTTTTTTAAAAAATATATATATAAATACATATTTTACCATTGTATTTTTATATGAAATTAATGTATATATAATATATGTATATATTAAAAGATATATAGACAAATAAGATACATCTCAACACAAATAATTAACTTTTCATTCACTTTCCTTCCGATTTTGGAGGGATTGATTTTGGTGAGTTGGAAGGAAAGTTAATCCATCCACTTTTCCATAATTCCTTACTAAACATGATGTTTTATTTATCAATCCCACTTTCCATCCTTCAAACTTTCCATCCTTCTACTTTTTCATCGTACCAAACGGAGCATTGGGGTCCGACTACATCACACCTAATTTGTTTCTTACCAAAATGACTTAACTGTTTTTTCGGCGTAGAACCGAAATAACTCGAGTGCAGTTATTAAGTAGAGTTTTACTTGAATCTATGGTAGGTGATCTATCAAGGAGACAAACAGAGAAAGAAATGTGTTAGAGATATATTACCCTCGATTCATGTAATATAGGGGTGACAATTTTTGATACAATACGAAAATATGACTCGAAATCAACACGATATTAGTGGGTTAGGGTTGATTATTTCTCGACACGAATTCGTATATTATACGACTCGTTAACACGAATAATAAATAGATTGAATTAGTGTCAAACACGAACAACACGAAATTAACAAGATTAACACGTTTAAGTAATATTATAAGAATAAAATGTTAATTTTTTATTATGTTTTATCAAGTAAGTGACCTTGTTCTTGTTAAAAAAAGATATTTTTACTCATTTTATTATTATATTTATTGAGTTAATTTTTAATTTATAGAAAAAATATGAGCATAGGTTCAATTAAGTGATAATAAAATTTTAGACATAAAACTGAGCGTTAAATTTTTTATTTATAGGTTATATGGGTCAACACGAATACGATACGAAAATAAATAACTCGACATGACACGACGTGATTAGTTAAACGAATTAAATTAAAGTTGACTAATACCCGACTCGATTGTCACTTCTAATCTAATACACCAAACACTTGCTCCGAGAAGAATTCCAACCAGAATTGGGAAGAAAGCTTTTGCAGTTCATTAAAACCTTCTCAAGCACGTAAAACTGTTTCATATGCCATGTTCCTAGTGCCATAAATTCACAGGTCTTGTTACGGTATCAAAAATATTTTTTTGGTAGAAATGTGTCAGGTGTATAATTTTATTTATTTTATTATTTTTTTAATCAATGGTTACAAATTATTTAATTCAAAATTAATGGCTAAGATTAATGGAGGCACAGTACTAAAGTCTCTGCCTAAATTCACATTCCAGCTCGACGGACTTTAGGCGTCATTACCGTAAGTCATGGTCGGCCCAACAGCATAGGAAAAAAAGCATGGGTTTTAAGCCTCAAATTTTTAGAAGGCCCGATAATTTTAGGTACATCACTAGCCCACAAAAAAAATTAAATTCATTAAATTTTAAGGCCTACAAAAACGCCCAAAAAAATTAAATCCAATCAAAATTTTTATTCAATAATTTGGGCTTATAATCCAATTCATAACATTAAAAACTTAGAAATTAAAAAAATAAAAAAAAAATATTCAAAAGTCAATTCATATTTACTCTCACCCACTTTATCTCTCTCTGTCTCATGTAAAAAAAAATAAAAAACAAAAACAAAAGTTGAAATTAAACACTCTATCTCACTCTCTATGGTAAAAAATAAAAACAAAAATTGAAATATCTTTCTTGACAATATTAACACATTATTCTTTTGTCTCCCTTTCACATAGAAAATTAAAAATAAATTAATTTTTTTTAAAAAATAATACTAAAAATAAAAATGCATCAATTTAATGTTTCCGCTTTAAGCCTCAAATTGGCTTGAACCGCCCCTGCCGTAAGTACGTTGCTTAAATCATGGGCGGAGCCTCCCTATATGATTGTGGTTAGTGGATCAAGACGACATTGGCATACTACCACAACCGCCACCATTCACAACCACCACCATTGTCGTAGCTAACCACCACAACTCACCACTACTACCACTTAATATATTAAAAATTGAGACATAAATAAAAAAAAAATTAATTGATAATCCAAACGTACTTATCGATAAAATACTTTTTATTTGTGTGGTTTTTTACTTGAGCATCCAAACAATGTTTATTTAATGAAAGTAATTTTTTATAAAGTACTTTTGAAAAATATTTATTTAAGAAGTGTTTTCTGAATTTTATAAGTCATCTCAAACACAACTTTAAGTTCTTTGTACGAATTCAAATTACTTATAATACATTTTCCTTTAATTCTATTCAATGGTGATTATCCACCATAAATGAGTAAATGACAGGAATAGCCTACAATTGAAATGAATTGAGTAAGAATGTAAAACTCGATTCAATTCCATAATCATAACGAGTGTTTGTTTATAAAGCTCATCACATAAACATACTATACACATCTATGATATCACTCAGTCATAGACTTGTTATAATCCACATACGTACATCAAGTGTAATTTGTGACTTGTTATAATCCACATACGTACATCAAGTTCATTACAAATTACACGCCTCTACAACATGGGTCAACACTTAGATAAAAACCAAGAAAAACGGCAATTCGAACATTTGCGAACTTTCTCGCCACTTGTTAATACAGAAAAGGGAAAATAATATGGGTGAGCATCAACAATTCAGTGGAGTAATTCAATGTCAGGAAAATGAGTTTGAAAATAAGTAATTTGACATGATTGAACATCTAAATAGTTCATTTCATATATAAATAATAAAACAACAAACGTTGAGCAAAACAATTAAGTTTGAAAACAGTAATACGATCACAACATCAATACAGTGCCACACCGGTGAGCTAATAATCCTAATAGACTACTCGGGGTTAATACGATCCATACGAACATACGATCTAATAATTTATGAGACTTGCACCCCAAGGAAGATATGCTCCCAAATCAATACGATCTAATTTGGTACCCAAGTCTGAAGACTAACTAGGTCACCTAGGTATTTACGAACTCAATGAGAAACTTTTTACGGCCTTAACCTGGAATGTAAACCCTATGTTACTCGACCTATGTGCACTTACATTTAGTTCAAAAGGATCTTGATGTTTCAATCAATATGACCAACACGAATATTTCGAACGGTTGTGCGAAACCGCACTTAAACCCTAATTCGGATCTAGATTCCAAATCATTATCAAAACACTCAATCATATAATTTAAAACACATTAAATGATCATAAATAACATATAGAATAATTTAAAAACAAGTTTGAAAAGTATCGCCTGTTTCGGAATTGAGAAACCTTATCAGTCGCGGTATTTCAGTCCAAAATTGCCAAAAATGAAACAATGTTATTTTTCAATAAAATTTCATACACATACTCAATTTAACTATTTAAAAGCAAATATAAAATTTATTAGGCAAAAATCACCCAAAAATTGGATCATATTGGCACGGAGGGTAAAATAGACATTTTGCACTACGTATTGATTCGGATATCGGATTGACCTCAAATTTTACCGAGACCTCTGTATGGACATTACAAAATTTTTGGAACCAACCATAGGTCCATCGGACACCGGAAGCGACCTCACGTGCCGTCGGGGGTCCAGTGGTATCTCCTTCACTTCGTCTTCCTCTATTGCCTTCTTTGACCAAAACTCAAGGTACCCTCATTTTCTATTTCAACCACCCTAATTCTATCCTCTGTTGCTCACTCCATAGTACACCATTCATCCTAATTTCAGAATCTAAACACACATCTCACTCTATCAAACCCTATAGGTTTTATGCTTCGGATTAAGTTTAAACCCATTCAAAAATTAGGTCAAAGTTCAAGAGAAATAAGGGTTTCAACCTGTGGCCAGACCCGAAACTCCTATTTTCACCCCCCAAATGACCTCTAAACCTATTTTTGAAGCCACCAATGGATTCCTAAGTTCCAGTTTGGCTAGGTAACACCCTTCTTCAAAGCTTAGATACCCAAAACCAAAAAATCAAAAACCCACTATAGCCGAAACTTCATCACTACCTCCCCACCACCTCCGACTACGACAAGCTTCAAAATCACCACCAAAGTACTCCTCTACCTCCCCACAACACACCCATGCCAACCAATTAAACTAAAGTGACCTCAAACTCAAAATCCAATTCAAAAAAACCTAGAACCCGAAAGTTTAAATCATGAATTCGAGCAATTACAGTACATGAAATGAAATTCGAATGATACCAGGAGATTCCTAGCCCTCAAATTAGTCTATTAGCATATCTCTTGTTGTTCGAATTTGCTTCTATCATTTGAATTCGCATTCCGACTCGCTCTCTCTTCACCAGTCATGCTCCTATCCCAAACTAACACTTTATTCATCCCCAGAACACCTACTCGAACACTCTAAAGCTATAAATTTATAGTCTGACTGTCCAAACTCTGAACCCCTAATCACTCTTGCACCCGTTTTGGTCCCAAAATGAATAAAGAAAAGGAGAGAAAAATATATTCAATTTTTTGTTTTTATAATCGCATGATATTGACTCCTAGTAAAATATCTTACAATTATTTAGGTAAATGATTGATTTCAATAGGACAAAAACGCAACAAAAATGTATCGTAGGTAATTGACTCCTAGTAAATGATTTTTTTTTTTTGATCGGTTAGTAAATCCAATCAAATCCCAATATCCAATATCCAATTCGATTGATACCTGATCCAAATTATGGATCCATATATAAATAAATGATGAAATGGAATTGCTATTTGATGGAACTCAATTGATATTATGATGCAATTTGCTAAAATTTAGTTCAAATCATATCTTATTTGCGGATCAATTTTTTTGGCTTTTTATCGGATTTGGCTATGGATTAAAGAAATAAAAGCCGCAAAAAAATTGGGTCAAATTCGAATCAAAGTTTTTCAATTGGACTCGGATTGATTCAATCCGATTCAGATTCAATGACAGGTATCCCCTAAATCCGAACAATCCAACGTTACTAATCATTCAAATGTAGGCGTGATACCACCGCAAACCATCTCAATCACTTCTTGTTCATTGCCTCTTAAAAAAGTTCGGCAAATTATACTTTAACACCTTAAACTATGGATTCCTTTTCATTCTGTCCCTTAAACTATTAATTTTTTCATATTATCCCTTTAACTATTTGAATTATTTCATATAGTTCGGAGAACAAATGAAATAACTTTCTGTTAAATTTATAATTGACGTTAAAAATTAGAGCGATGTGAAACTAATCATGTACATAGTTGAGGCTGTAATGTAAAAAATATATATATAAAAAAAGTTATAGTTGAGAAGGTGAAAGTGTAAGTCGTCCTAAAAAATTAATGAATCTTCAATTTCATTTCAGCTGTTGATTTATATAATTGAAGCTTTTGGACACATCATAGAGTCACCCCTTGGTATCAGATTCTTGTTGCTTTTTTCTGAGAGCAAAAGCTAGCTAGAACCACATTTTAGCTTTTATCTTCTACTGTAATGGCAGCTACCAATTCACTAAAGACTTCCTCTTCCTCTATGTCTTCCTTATTATTCCCTGACCTCCCCAGAGAGAAGTTTATGGGATTTGACTACTGCCAATGGGAAGGGTTTTGGTACCCCCCTCGTTTCCTTGCTTCCGCCATGGAAGCTTCATCAAGCTTCATGGCATGTGACGATGATGCCATCCTGGCGTCCTCCATGAAAACAGGCACTACTTGGCTTAAGGCCCTCATACCATGCATAATGAACCCTAATTCTCGTAGCGAATATAGCAATGATGACGATGACCCTTTGACCGAAAGCCATCCCAACATGCTCATACCTTCTTTAGAGATCCAAATCTATGCTGAAAACTCTACTTACAGTGTCTCAGATATGGTGTCTCCTCGGCTTTTTCGAACCCATCTGCCCTACCCAACGCTACCAGAGACCATTAAGACTTCAACTTGCAAGGTTGTGTATATTACTCGCAACCCTAAGGATGCTTTTGTGTCCTTGTGGCACTTCATTAATACAAGGAGAACAGCAGAAGAGGGGCCAGCCCCCATTGATGAAACTTTTGAGAGCTTTTGCAATGGGGTTCACCCCTTTGGGCCATTCCATGATCATGTTCTAGGGTACTGGAAAGAGAGTTTAAAAAGGCCTGAAAAGATACTGTTCTTGAAATATGAAGAGATGAAGAGAGACCCAAGAGGGGAAGTGAAGAAATTGGCTTCATTTCTTGGAAGGCCTTTTGATAAGGAGGAAGAGGTTGATAAGGTATTGTGGAGGTGTAGCCTAGAAAGGCTAAAAAATTTGGAGGTGAATAGAAAAGGGTTAGACCCTTGGATTGGGGTACCAAAGAGCTCTTATTTCAGGTTAGGTGTTGTTGGGGATTGGAAGAACAGCTTGTCTGAGGATATGAAGGACAGACTTGATGAAATTACAAGGATGAAGCTGGAAGGATCTAGCTTGGAGCTCTAGATTTTCATATATTATATATTTATGGAGCGCTTTTTCTTCTTGCACTCTGTTCTTTCTTCTATATGGCTTTTGCTGTTATAGTTGATTAACATATTGTTAATCAGCAACATGAATAAGTATCCTTTGGGTTTTGTGCTTCTAAGGATGCAACTATAATTTCCTTTTGGGTAAGGGCTTCAACTGCAATTTAATTTGGAGTAACTTACTCAGATGTGGTATATAAGGCACTGCAGGCCACTTGACTCGGTGATTATCACCTACCTAGCTTCCCCCACTACCAGAATTTTTCAAAAAACCGGCGTTTCCTAAACGCCGGAAAATGTCGAACAAACGTCACAAAAAGTCTTTAACTGCGTCAATTAATATTTTTTATGCTGCCGAAAAATACAAGTCATTATAACAACTATTAACTCCCTCAATTAATATTTCTTGGGTCTTACCTTCCGAAAAATAAAATATTTCTTGGGTCTCGTAAGATTATAAATATTCAAGATTCTGCCATAAAAACCACACAGATGCACAATACAGATGTTATTTCTCTATATGTACACAAATGGCTTCTGCTCAACAATTACATCAGCTAAGACTATATAGCCTGCATGTAATTTAGGTGAAACACATAAACAAAGCTTACAGATGAAACTGCTTCCAAGAAACCCAGCCTACTCATTTAAGGCTCTAGATGCACTGCTTGATCAGCATCTGACTTCACAAGATATTCCTTGCCCCAACTTTAATATCTCATAATATATTTTCTTGGAAAATCTCATCATACCTCCACCAGTAAAAACTGTGAATGGCATCCCTTCTTGAAGATGATATCTTTCTTTGGCCAACTATCAGCTCTATAATCTTTCTTTAACTGGATCGTATGCAACATTAAGATATCAAACTAAGAATTCCAAAAAAAAAAAATTATGATGGTAATCATCTCGGAAGCCATGTTTAAATAATTGGTTTCATCAAGAAGTAGAAGCCTTACAAACCAAAACTCAAAAATAGAAAAGCCAACTGGCCTGTACATTATAGTTGATGAAGGTGGATTTAGAGACTTCTGGTGAGGCTTTGATATAAACATAAGCAAGTAGTCTGCGTCTTTAAGATCCCTTTTCTCTTTTGTCTTTATTAATCTTGATTTCTTTAAGTCACTCTATTTCATTTAAAATCTGCATGAACAGGGCCATCAGCAAATGTCATTCAAATCCCGTGGAACTCATTCACACGTTAATTAAATAATATATGTGCATTAAAATGACGGTAGAAACAAAAAACCATCAAGTCAAATACAGACACCAGAAGATGTCAAGTCAAGAAGTTTGATCAATAACCTTTCAAAGTACGTAACAAGAAACCTACAAGATTGAAGTGTACAACAGAAAGGAAAAACCCGAAGGAAATCTACAGATAAGCTATCATGAACAGAAAGCATCTTAGCAAATCAACAGATAAACTATCATGAACAAAAACTATTAACTATGCAATACGAAAGCAAGTTCATTGCAAAAAGGCAGCACCACACTGAGGAAGGCAACAGAAGATTTATCAAAAACATGAGAACCTCTTCAATCAGCAGTAAAAGCAAGCAATCACTTAACACACACTAAATACATAACCCAGCCCGTCCCCAATTTTCCTTCAGGTACTTGAAAAAGGTTTGCATAGCATGCAATGCATCAAGGATTTGTTTATTCAAAAACAAACATATCATTTTGTTCTCAATAGCATTCAACAGGGTATGTTTGGGTTAGGTTAATGCTTCACAAAAAAAGGACTCTCATGAAATCCAAAAACAAACTCGTACATTATGTTCAGTCATAATGGCAATGTAAAAGGAAGGCTTGCCACTCCTATGAGTGAGAATACCCCAGTACTTATTGGAAGACAATTATGCAATTGGTTAAAATGTATTATAAGTGTTCCAATAACATGTAGCTACTTTGTACTACCAGATCCAGTGGAACTGCATAAGGACCAAAAAGATAACTAAAACTCCTGTGTAGAATGTGGAGAGGCAGACACCCTAAGCCATGGGGCTGGGGGGGAGAGAGAGAAATGGAAATGGAAATGGAAATTAAGTTTGATAAAGTATTACAAAGGACATAAAAGGATCAGGGAGTATAAAAGACAGTACAAGAATTCCCAAATATGCATGATATAGGAGCGCAACTACAACTCCTAGTGCAGATATATAAAAACAGACCTTGAGTCATGACTTTCTTGAGAAGGTGAGAGCGAGTAAGCTGTCACAAAAGAAACTATAATAATTCAGCAAGGAAAGAAAAACAAAAGACATGTGACAACAATATTTAATATCAGAAATGCTTCTTGGTCAAAAGGTCAAACCAGTAAAACGGCCGAAAGTTCAAACTAACAATGATATTGACATCTAGGAGACCTTGAAGGACTTCACCTCCTGTAGCTTCCTCGACCGCTATATGCAAAAATTAAATAACGTATAAGCAACTGCTTGAAAAGATAAAAAAAACTCTATGTGTTGGAAAAATGGTGCAACAGTGTCAGAACAGAACAACAAATTACAATAATACCTTGGGCACATCATTCTGCGCATGTCCTGTGGAGTTTTCATGTTCTCTTCAGCAAAAACAATTTTTATCTCATGTCCTCCAATTACTGTATAATTGAGTTGTTGCTTCGCCTCAGCAGCATCTTCAGCATAACGAAACTTCACAAATCCAAAGCTTCTGGGCTCCCTGAGAATTCAAGTAAGAACTATGTTAAGCCACAGAAAACTGTGGCCCAATATTAAAGAACAACAAGTATTTAGCAAGAGTCTAGATAATCCACCAATCATCTCTACTTTTACTCACAGAGTTTGCTAGAGAAACGGAGCTAAACATCTCACCAGAATGACCAGTAACACCAGCACTACCATGTTTGAACTTTGAAGACATCATAAATTGTCTCAATAGAGTTACGAAACGTCCAAAACGCTTCCAAATTACAGTCATCCGCAAGAATTGAATCCAAATCGACATAAAACCTCAAAAGGTGCCCTTCAATCAACATCTCTGCAATGCCAAATCATGTGCAAACCTCTCATAAATCCTAATCAGAGCTAGCTTACACAAAAATATAAATAAATACCACATTAATACTCCAAAATGTATGTAGAGAGAGGGGGCCTTGGATTTTGTCGGATAGATCTCTGATGAGAGATATCATTGCACTGAGGTCTGAGGTTAGTGCAGAGTGAAAACTAGGGTTTTGAGTTGAGAGAAAGAGAGATAGAGAGAGAGAGAGAGGGAAACCTTTGGATCTCTGTTACTGATGAGATGAAGACGATGTTGGAGCTCGAGGCTAAGGCCTCAAATCTTTGATTGGAGGTTGGCAGTTTAGCTCACGTCCTTGGCTATTTCACCGATTTCTGGATAGATTTCATAGAAATTCTTCACGTCTTCTTCCCTGCAGCGACGATCCAAAACCTTACAATTGAGATCTTGTTCGTAAGCGCTCAGACGAAAGCTCTAGATCACCGATTCTTGGACTATTCAGGGCCATGTCGACCTCAAGGCAGCGATAAAAAACTCAATCTTCTCGGTCGAACTCAAGGCAGCCGAGCAGGAGAGCGAGAGCGAGCGAGAGAGAGAGAGAGAGAGACGGCGAGGAGGAGTGTCGTGAGAGAAAGAAGCGGTGAGAAAGTACTTGGGGAAAAAATAATTTAGGTTTAAGTCTAGGAAAGAAGGATTTTAATTACTTTTTATTAAAAAATGATGGGGTTTAAATTGGCGTTTTCACTAAACGCCGGTATTTAACCGCCGGCTTTGCCCCCAACTCTTGTAGTGCCCATAGGAATGGGCGACGAAAATGTGTCTTTCTGTATGGGTTGCTAAGCCCCAAAACTAGCTAGGTAGGCTTTTGTTGGGGTGAGTTGGCCTTTTTACTTGTAGTGAGAGAGGGAGAGAGAGAGAGAGAGCGCTTGTAGTTCTTACAAAAAAATTCATATATCGGATTAATGAGTCATAAGAAAACCATTCATGGTTCAAATGCTTAGTAAAAATAAGAAGGAAGTTGCTTTTTTTGTTACTCTTTTTTTCTTTTACGAATAAGAATGTGTATCATGTCGATATCGTGTACAAGTTATATTTAATCAAATTCGTATCGTGTTTAGTTACCTATTTCATTAATGAATCTGACCGATCCACACATTACCAAATTAAGCAACATTATACCAACCGACAGAAAGAGAGAATTTTTATGCCATCAAACAACAAAGACAAAATCTCAAGGAGATCTTCCGTCGCAGGTTTTTTTTTTGGGTCAGTTTCTTCAGATTTCAGATACCCAAATTGAAAGAAATCTTTGATCCCCTCTCTTTAACAAAAAAAAAAAATGATATTTAAATAGACGTTGCAATGATCAGACAAAAAAGGATTAAGAAAAAAATAATAATACAAGAGAAACATGTTTATTTGAAAACATGGGACCATTTTTATCACTTACTCTGCAATTCCAACACAAATTCTAGATGCACGTAATCATCTGCTAAGTACATGCATCAGCTTAATCTTGATTTTATAAAGCCAATGAAACTCAAAGTAATCACATACTGATTCATATATTTTCTCTTACTCGATTAGAGAACCAATCCGTTCATATTCGCTTATAAGACATTGAAGCAAGGGTTATACGATATAACCTCGAACTTAGGGTTAGCGACACATAACCGTCCTCAATTATTACGAGTTTTACTTAATCCCTTCCTACTCATAAATAAAGTGTAAATCTAACAGAAACTGTGTATTTCAACGATCTTTGAGTTACACGCACCAAATAAAGTGCGTGTCCCGTGAATGTGATGATATAATTGTAGAATATGACAATTTTTCCCTTTTTTAAATTTATTAAAAAAATAGTGGTAAGAAACAATCTAGTGGATCTACAATTCGGTAGGGGGCAATAATTATTGCTCTGTAATTTGATGGTAGATCTGTAATTATTGCTCCTACTCATAAGTAAAGATACAATTTTAGCCAGATGATTCCCACTGACCCACATGATTTCCATAAAGATTTTACTTTTCAATTAACTAATACAACAAAAGGTGGCCAAAAAAATCTATATTTCATCGGTTATAACAAACAAAACACAGCCCATGTGTGGACCCGTCATGCACAGCCGTGAACCCAAGCGACAAAAACCCCATGGATAGAAAAATTGCATCATAACTTACCTACGACGTTGATTGCAGCGGCTCAGGACTTCAATTGGCCTTCTATACATCCTGTACCTCAATCGACGACTTCAACCATTTTAGGACTAAAAGCATCACAGAGACTGGTGTGAGAGTGGTTAAATGACTAAGGACAACTTTTATACCAGGCAAAAAAATCTAACTATGGTTAATATTTTGGCGTTACCATGGTTGAAGAGTTTTTTGGGAAATTCCTCCTCCATTTGACGACCCTCTGCCTGCTTTTTCATTTTGATACAAGAAGGGGGTAAATTGCTAGAAATGAAACCACAGGGAGTTGATTGCTACATAGGATATAGTTGGAGGGGGTAAATTATAATTAACCCTATTTGTTTTGAATATTCTTCACCTAAATTGTAATATTACATGATTGACTACTACTATAAATACATTAATTTTTATCTTTTTTGCTAAATTATTTCACTATTTTCTTGTTTCTTATTTTTTAGGATCTTTTACTTGTTTATATTTGTAACTTTTACCTAATTTTTTATTATATTTTATTTGTTACGTGTAATAATTTTATCAAAAAATTATTTTTTGAAATTAAATTAGTTTTTATTTAGGATCCTTTATAAAAATTAATAGTTTGGTTGGTGTTTTGTACTTAAATGATAACAAAATTGAGTTTGAGATAAATAAAGAATGTGTTGGATTTATTTTTATTTTTGAGAGAGAGAGAGATTGATGCTTATTATATTTTTTTGATAGGAGAAAGTCAATAAAAGATTAATGATATCAAACTTTCTTGTTAACTCTTTTTATCTTTCAACAAATGTTATTGTGTAAGGTGTGTTAGATTTTTTAGCCAAAATTTTATAATTATTTTTGTTGGTTTATTGTTTTAGGAATTTTTTTTTTTTGGTTAGATTAAATTATATTGAATTTTAATCTTTAACCTGTACTATATTATCGACCTCTCAAATTTGAGACTTCATGGATATGTTGGGCCTAAAACTCAAGAATTTTTAACTCTAATTTTAAGCCGGCAATGGGGACAGGTACGTGAGTCTGGCCATCCCACGTTGTAGCAACAAATAAATTGGAAAACAAGGGGCCTCAATTATTTCACACCGTGCGTGAAGAATATAAAACTCACATCGTGCACCACAACTTCTTTTTGTCCCCCCGGACCGGATCTCTTTAAAATGAGCACCAACCATACAAATTATGAGTGCTATTTATACTTAATTTAAAAATCTAATTTTATAGATATAATATTATATGGCCATCGTATTGACAATGATTTTTTTATTCTATTTTTTTATCAGAGACAGCGATTTAATTGCAGGTCTCGATATTTATTAGAATTCACTACTTATTCGGTATTTTGCCATTTCCTTTGTGTGGAAATTAAAGTCTCGGTAATTGAGGTTTGTTATCATCCCCCTTAGATTCACATTTTAATTTTTAATGAGTTGAATATAAACTGTAAAATTAAATCCGACGAAAACTTAAATGGGATCCATTGGAGTTTTTGTGGCTGTAACTGTAATTTTTTTTGGGTAAGGACTGTAAATGTAACTTAATGTGGAATAATTAACGGCAACACAGGCCACTTGATTTGGTGTTATCACCTCCCCTCTCTACAGCAATGGGAATATATATTGGTTGTCAACGTCAACATTGTCGAGTAGTGTAATCAAGAGTAACTAACAAGACTTTAGTCGATTATTGTTGTAATGGGTTTTAGTGATTCTTAATCGACATTCTTCTTGACTCGACTTTCTTGGTCAATGCTCTATTTTTCTAACTTCTTTTTGTCTTCTCCTCTCTATTATTTTTGTTAATGTGAATTAAAATTGCACCTTGATATTTGAAATCATAAAAAATTGGGTTTGAGCTTAGAAATCATAATATTAGAAATTGAAATTAAAATGCAAGAATTATAAATTAAGATTCAAATTATTTCAAATAATTTTTAAATTTAGTTGTGCTATATATTGGAATTTGTCTATTATGAATTATATTTTTAATTAAATTATTCGAACAATTGAATTTTAACGATTTTTCTATGATTAATCAAAGTATTCTTACATCTAAGTTTTCATAAAGTTGTGGCAAATATATTTTTTTTTCTAAATTATTTCTATTAAGTTTGTCTATTAAATGAATATATCTAGTCCTAATATATTGTTTGTCAAAAACTCAATGATAAATTATTGAGTTTGAGTTAAAAAAAAATTATGGAGTTTGAGTCAAACCAAACATATTGATTTTAATTAATTATGGATAAATTTTCTAAAAGAAAAATAATATTGAAATAGTTTTAGAATGTCCCCACTATGAATAATTTTTGGCTCTGCCCTTTCCTCCATGTAAGATAATAACCGTTACATATTTAAAAAAATGGGATTCACTTATTTACTTGTTTGTTTATTATTAAACGACTATACTCTATGACAACGCTGACATGGTGTAACCTATGATTTGTACCTGCATTGCTATTTATCAAAAACCATGTAGAAACCTATGATTTGTTTTTCCACAAGTTTGCGTTCCATTGTGGGAGCCGAATTTTTTGTACATAAGTAGGGGTGTTAACGAAGACGGGTTATCTGGGCTCGGCTCAGATAAAATTTGGCTCGAGCTCGATTTGTATTTTAAATAAGTTGAATTTGAATAACTTTTTAGGCTCGTTTAAAAAAAACGAACTTAAAAAGCTAGGCTCAAACTTGTAAAACTTGACTTATTTATATGTAAAATAATCGAGTTACTCAGGCTCAGTTCGGCTCAGCTCGAGATCGAAACGAGTCGAGTTTAAATAATTTTTTAAATTCGTTTAAAAAATTAAATTTGAACTTAAACTCGCAAAACTTAAATCAATTAACACCCTATATGGAGGAGAATTGTGGCCCCATGATGGTACCGTACCAAGTGGTTTTCAGTTGTCTTTTTAATGGTCACGTAGCTTTCTTTCACTTGGACTTGTCTTTTTTTTTTTTTAAATTATTATTGTCTGTTACCAAACTTTTCTACTTCAAACTTTTAAGGTGTGTTTGGATGTCAGGTTAAAGGGATAAGACATGCAAGATAGAATAAAAATAAGGTGAAGCCCATTTAACACATGTTTGGGGAGTAAAAAGATCAACTGAAAATCCTATCCGGATCAATCCCGAAATTTTTGTACGTAAGATGGAGGAGAGTTGTGACCCCATGAGGCCATGATGTACCAGTGGTTTTCAGTTTTGCCTTTACAATGGCGGGACAATATATGTGGTCCTGCAGCTTTCTTTCTCTGGGACTTGTCTTTTCTTTAAAATAATTATTGTCTGTAGCAATTTTTTCTCCTTCAAACTCTTATGCTCCATTTGGTACGAGGAATAAAAAATTAGAAAGATGAAAAAATATGGAAATACACTTTTCATCTTTGAAGAAAATAAAAATATTTTTCCTCCTTTTTGTTTGGTACGATAGATGGAAAGTTGAAAGAATTAATTTTCTATTATTTGGTATTGGAAGAAAAGTGAAAGAAAATAAAAGATACATGTACTTAATTTACCATTATACCCTTATATATAAAAATAATTATTTATTATAAATAAATTTAAGGGATTCAGTGTCGCTCTAATTAGTAAATATAAATATGTATACCAAAAATAAAAGTCAACAACTCAAACTATCTGTAAATAGACGAAATTGTAAATCTATAACGTCTTTTTAAGTTTAAATTGTAAATTTATTATTAATCAGTGTTTGAGTCACTTATATATAATAGACCCCACTTGAATTTATAGTACATGTTCCATTTAGAAGAGAAATGGAAAGAAATTTATTTGGCTTTTACTTCTTACAATAGAATTTTTCTTTATTGTTCGATATAGAAAAAAAATTATATATGTGATTTAGAATTTTATTATAAAAAAAATAATTAAATAATGTCATCAGGTGTCTTATCATGTATAAGTTATATAACAATATTTTAAAATTGTGCCCCTTATACAAATGCTACTTAACATGATAGTTATAGAAAATGTGCAATTAATAAGGGTATAAATGTAAATTAACCAAATTACCTTTTGCAACTAACAATCCTCTGCCAATTTCCGCTCATATTTGGGTGGATAAAAAATGGTGGGCCCAAAGGAAATTTTTTCCATCCCTTTTTCCTTTCCATCCATTTTTTCTTTCTCATCAAACAATGAAAAATGCTTCATTCCCTCCTATTTTCTATCCTTACCTTTCCATCCACTTATTTTTCCCTCTTACCAAACAGGGCATTAAGGTGTGTTTGGATATAGGTTAAAAGATAATAACACATGCAAGATGGAATAAAAATAAGGTGAAGCCCATTTAACCCATGTTTGCAAAGTAAAAAAAATCGACTAAAAATTAGGGGTGGCAAATGGGTGGGTTAGGTTGATTATGTGTTGGATTAAATTGGATTGAGCTAAAATAAATTCAATCTATTTTTCACTCACCTTGTAAATGGGTTATAATGGGTTGAGTTTATAATGGGTTGGATTAAATCGATTAACCCATAAAATAATTAAAATTCTTAATAGACACATTAGTACACCAAAACACACACACACATTAGTAGTACACCAAAATACAAATATACACACACTAATACACCAAAATACACACAAACTAATACATTAAAAATATACACGCTAATACATTAAAATACACACTAATACACCAAAAATAGACACACATATACTAACATAAAAACTAAAACACATTTAATAAAAAAAAAATACACACATAATGGGTCGGGTCAATTGTGGGCTATGAGTTGGTTTGTGGGTCGTGGGTCGACCCATGAGTTATGGGTCGACCCATGGATTATGGGTCAACTCGTCGATCGTGGGTCATGGGTCGACCCGTGGGTACTTGGTGGTGTATTAATGTGTGTAGGGGTGGCAATTTTTGACACGACACGATAACCCGATACGAACACGACACGAATAAATGGGTTTGGGTTGACTAATTTTTTGTGCCAACCCGTGTACGACACGACCCGTCAACACGAAGTGTTAATGGGTCGTGTTCGGGTTCAACCCGTTTAACCCGAATTTACCCAAATTGACCCGTGAATTTAATCGGGTTGACACGAACCCGCTGACCTGTTTGACCCGAATTGACCCACCACTATATAAACAACTTAATTATTTTTCCCCAACCCTACCTTCATTTTCACCCGCCTCCCTCCTTCCCTCTGTCCAGCGCCCGCCTCCCTCCTTCTGTCTTGGCTTGGCGTCGGTGACAGGTTAGCTCTCTCTCTCTCGCTCTTTCTCTGTCTCTCCAAGGGTCACCACAAAACATCTGCTTCGAAGAAGCCTAGTGATGATGTTCAGAAACAGAGCATGGTCCTAAATGCTATGGGAAATAAACCCTCTTTTAGTTGAAACCAGGGTGGTTTTGTTGTTTTAGGAATTAGATTTTCTTTACTCTGTACATGACAGTGTGTTTGTGGGATTATATGGTGGACGATGCACTTATTGGGAGGTATGACCACCATACAGAATTCGCAGTTGGGGTGTGGACATGAGTGTGCTTGTTGAGGGGCTTTTGGCAAGTACCGATTGGGATGAACTTGTTTATGTTTGGCAACACGGGACAGACCCGAAAAACTTGTTTATGATTGGGGCTTTTGGAAATTGAAGTTCTTTTTTTCCCCTTACTTTTTACTTTTGATTTTAGGTAGAACTTGCATTATTTAGGGGACTGGGGAGAAAAATATATTCGTATACCTATTTTTGGGCGTCCTGTGGTGATGGTTTTGAAGTGTGTATTCTATGGTGGAACAAACTGTGTATTAACTTGTTGGATTGCTTTGATTGTGTCATGTTTGATGTGAATCCTGTCCTTGTAGTTTATAAAAACCCTTTTGACTTGAACACATTGCACAGCTTCCTTCAATTGTCTTGTAATTCTTTGTATAATATATTACATTGGTTCTGTGATCTATACATACTTGTTACTATTGCTGCTGCTGCTTCTTCTTCTTCATCTCTCTTTCAAACCCACATGACCTGTGTAAATCTCGGGTTGGGTCGTGTCGGTTGGGTCGTGTTAGGCGGGTTGGGTCGTGTTTACCCGGACATGACCTGTGTAAATCTCGGGTCACAGGTCGTGTCGGGTTAGTCGTGTTACGAGTCAGGTCGTGTTCGTGTCCAAATGACCTAACCCGTTTAGCTCGCAGGTCGTGTTTGGGTTGATGTGTTTTCAACCCGAACCCGACATGACACGACCCGGACACGATACGACACGATACGATTGCCACCCCTAAATGTGTGTGTTTTTGGTGTACTAGTGTGTGTATGTTTTGGTGTATTAGTGTATATGTGTGTATTTTTTGGTGTAATAGTGTGTGTATTTTTTGGTACATTAGTATATTTATTTAATTTTATTACTTGTGTTATTTAATAAAAAGATAAATACTCAACCCAATGGGTACCCATTTGTAATCCATATTAACCCGCTTAATTAAAATGAATCATATTACCCAACCGGCCATTTAGAATCCATATCAATTAATATAGGTACACAACCCATTTATTTATGGGCGGGTTGAGCGAGTTAATGGGTAATGAGTTAAGATTGTCACCTTTAAAAAATCCTATCCGGCTCAATCCTTGAACCGGAATGAACAATATCTTGTTTCTTTTATTCTAATATAATAAATTAGCTAGTAGTTTAAAAGTTTGAAAAAATTACATCTAGATCTTATGAGATTTATCACATAATCACTTAAACTCCCTAATATTTAAAATATTACACACATACCCTATGAGGTTTGTACACGTGTAGACACCTGTCGTTAATGTTTATTAGTATATTTGTTAATAAATTATACCTAGACCTCATAAAATTTGTAAACGTGTAACACTTAGATCCTCAAACTTAAAATATTACACTTAAACTAAAAATACTTTAATTAAAGATAGAATATCAAATATTTTAAATTTTACAACTAAAATTCATGCTCTATTATGTCATTTATTGAAATAAAATCAAAAATAAAAATCTAATTATTTTAAAAAAAAATTATAATTAATACTATTGATATAAAAATTTAGACGACCTCCACATCAGTTAATTCAACTTTGATCACCTGAAAAAGAATTTCGAGGCCGGATGAGAGCTCCAAAGGTCTACTCTTCGATGCCTAAGTTTATATGTAGTTTATAAAATTCGTCGTGCTTTCTACTCCTGTAGGCAGTGAGACACATAGCCGAAGAAATTCACATTCACAAACATGCATAAAATATATAGCATGCATTCTTGGTGTGATGTCATGCCACACTCCATACCCATGTTTGAACACTTGCACATATTATTAGAGTTCAGAGAATGGGTAAAAAGTTTGATCCTTGAAAAGGAAACTCTTTGGTGATCCATTTTGTGCCTTCATTTTGGTGTCTTGACTTCTACAGACTTGTGTTTGATTTTATTTCTTTTCACTCTCCTCCTCATATCCTATATGTTAAGTAATAGTTATAACTCATATCTGAAGGCACGCTACAACATAAAATTTAAGTGTCAAAAAAATTGATCCCACTATATTAAATTTGTCAAATTTTTTTCAAAATACATGATTTTAAAAAATTATCAACATGTGTGTACACTATCGTATATGAACAATATATGAAATAAAAATTATATTGAATCACAAATTAATTAAAAATTAAATAATTCAGCTTGTGATAATAATGAGTGATGTGATAAAAATGGGTGGAAAAAAATGTGTGGGGATGAAATTCAAAATAAAGGATATTAATCTATTTTTATATCAAATTGTTAAGCACAGTAGTTAAGTGTCCTTGACTCGAATAACTCGAATAGTATTCAACTTCACAAAGCATTAATCCGAATCATATTACTTCAGGATACATCATCAAATAGATTATTTACATTATTTAAGAATCTTGCTTTATTCAGCAGACATGAAGATCTAAAAAAGCCGAACTGATCGGCAAATTCTTATTCACTTTATACTAGACATAAACTAAATCTCAAACATGAAATCTGATCCATGAAATTTCTCCTGTGTAATCGCATCAATACGTTCGATCATCTCAGCATTTAAGTAGTTCTTATGATCATCAATCTCACCTTGTCTGAAGAAGGAATCATAAGGCAATTCGAACCAACTTGGCAAAACACTAGACTTGTTCACCTCGTGATTCTTTAAAGTTTCAATTGAACAACTCTTCACAATCTCCTCCACTTCTTTATCATCATCCTCAAAGGGACACCCCAAGAACTCAGCTAATTCCTTAACTTGAATTATGGGGTCATTTGTCAATTCCTCATAAGTTATGAAGAACACTTTCTGTGGTCTCTCCAAGCTCTCTTTCCTGTATTCCAGAACATGGCCATAGTAAGGTCCATAAGGTACAACACCTCTGCAAAACTTCTCTACAGCCACCTCTAATGGCCATGGCTCTTTTTCAGATATCTTCGCCTTCTTCACGAAATGCCACAAGGAAATGAGGGCGTCCTTGGGATTTCTAGTAACGTAAACAACCCTTCACTCTAATGAATTTAGATTATCAGCCAGAATCTTTTAAGGTATGTGGGTATTGAAGATTCTAGGCCCAGCTGGTGGAGCATTGGCTATCGGAATATGGGAAGGCAGTCGTGGTGGTGGCGTTGTTGGTGGTGGTTGTGGTCCATAGACTTGGATTTCTAGTGATGGAACAAGTTCATGGGGATGGTTCAAGATCAAGGACTCTTTGGAAGAGCGATGAACGATGGAAAAGAGGAGGGATTTGAGCCATGTGGTGCCGGTTTTTGGGAAAGAAGCTAAAATTATATCAGTGGGAATGGGTTTGAACTCGTTCAAGACTTGTTGGGTTCCTTGAAGGTGAGGAAGCCTGAACCAGTAGCCCTTGAATTGGTAGAGTTCAAGATTTTTCCACCATTTTTCTGTTGGCAAGGATGATAATCATACTCTTGGTTCTTATGAGAACTCTCCATCACTTGAGAAGAAGATAGATAGTGGCCATATATGATGAATGAGCTACTTATATATAGTGCCAAGGGTTGTCAAATAAATGAAAGGTAACAAATTAAAAAACCAGAAAACTAGAAAAAAGACTAGCTGATAATTTTACCCCTTTCTTTTTGGAGACTGATTTATAGATTTAAACACTATATTTTACCCTTACTTTGTAAAGACTGATTTATAAATTTAAACTCGAGCATTTGTTATCATTTTAGGACTTGTGTTTTTTTTGGAAATTATTATTGTTTGTCGCAATCTTTTCTCCATCTAACTCTTAAAAGCGTGTTTGGATGTCGAGTTAAAGGGAGATAACACATGCAAGATGGAATAAAAATAAGGTGAAGTTCATTTAACCCATGTTTGGGAATTAAAAAAATTGACTGAAAATCTTATCCGGGTCAATCCCGAAATTTTTGTATGTAAGATGGAGGAGAATTGTGGCCCCATAATGTACGGACTGGTTTTCAGTTTTGCCTTTTTAATGGCTGGACAATATATTTGGTCACGCAGCTTTCTTCCTCTCGGACTTGTCTTTTCTTTGAAATTATTATTGTCTACTGCAATCTGTTCTCCTTCTAACTCGTAAGGTGTGTTTGGATGCCGAGTTAAAGGTGAATAACACATGCAAGATGGAATAAAAATAAGGTGAAGTCCATTTAAACAACGTTTGGGAAGTAAAAAAATCGACTGAAAATCCCATCCGGGTCTAGGGATGGAAGTGGTCCAGGGTGGGGGTGGGAGAGTAGTCTCCATCTCCGTATCCGTTTAAAAATTTTTTGTCTACTCTCGTTAGCGTGGAAAGTTTTAATCCTTGTCCCTACCCCGCAGATAAATTTTAATTTTCGTCCCTGTCCCCTCCCCCGCCTCTGCCATGGTTCAAAACATTCAAACATACAAGTGATCGAATAAATTCATCTGCTGAATGAATTCATCCATTGAACTAAAAAAAATCTACTTGTCACTCATCCAAGACACTATTGATGGGAATTGAAGGGAAAGAGTAATGGAGAAAATCTGAATCTGTTTAGGTCTATCAATAGAGGAATTGATTACAATCAACCCCCATTCGAATCTAATTAGAAAAATTGGTTCCGAATTCGATCTATTTATTAGAATATCTCCAACCATAACTTAAATTTAGATTCAAATTTGAGTGAAAAGCTTGATTTAGTGTAAAACACTTCAATGGACAAACTTAAATACTTATTCAAATCTTTTAAAAAATTTCTTTATTGTCCCAAAGCTCATTTTTAAAAGTTTTGCTCATCAAAATATTTTATCTTCTCTCATTTTCTTGTCTTCATTCCCTCCCAAATATATAAACAAAAAAGAAAAGGCCCCTCAATATTAAAACCTATTTTTTACAAACTTCACCAATATTAACCAAAGAAAAATTAGGAATAGCAACCTCTTTGGGTAGTAGATTCGTGAGTTTTTTACTGCCTAAAGTAAGGAAATTTTTTAAAATATCTACTCAATATCAACTAACAGTATTTCCTGTCTTTAATTTCGTCTAAAGTAACTTTTGTCTAAAGCAATTTTGTATGAGAGACGAGAGGGAGATAGATTTTTTGAGAATTAGAGTTTATGAGAGGGGAAAAGGGTAAAAAGAGAGAGATATGGAGTAAAAGTTACCTTTGAATTTTGAAGAATAGAGGCAAAGAGAGGCGGTGTGGTCGGCGGCCATGGCAGCGACTTCAAAGATAAAGGCAGGAGAGGCAAGAACTTGTTCCATCCAAGGAATTTTTTGAATTTGGATAAAATAAAAAGTTACCATTAAAAATTTGATATAGAATTTGTGTCTCCCGTTTTTATAGCTCAGATACCCTTTCCTTTGGATTCTGTTGATCAACATTGGTTAATTGACCTGTTAAGCAAACAAACACAAGTGAGATATTTACATATATATATTTTTGAGAAAATGAAAAAATTTCCCTAAAATAAAGAAAGAATATGTAAGGCCAAAAATAAAAAATTGACATAAAAGGCTATTAGGTCATCACCGTTAATTAATAATTTCAACCTCGCTTAATTGCAACATGATGTAATTAGGTCCTATTTTGTTTAGAGGATACCGAAAAAGTTATTTTTCTGTATCATAGAAATATTCATTGGTATATGCACAAGAAAATTTGTTCTAGTTGCATTAAAATCTGGATTTCAAGTGTATGGAGCTGAGTTTGAATTTGGGTTTTAAAAGAAGTTGTGATTTTTATGCCTAGTAGTCTAAAATGATAGGAACAGTCCTTTTTCCATTATACAATTTTTTATAGAATTAGGGGAAGTTGCATATTTAACCAAATCGACAAATAACATTAAAGGGGCCCAACAATAACTGATTAGTTATCAACTCCAACTAATTAAAGAACTCAACAACAATTGATTGATTATGATTTTTTGCATGGGTTACATACTTGATCCTAATTATCATGTGGTTGCCCTAATTAAACTCCCGGATCGCCAACTTGTATGTTCAAAATATGTATGTATTCTATTATGTGTATTCATTAAAAAAACGAAAAACTCCCCGCCACCAACTCCCCAGTACTCCCCCTATTTTACCACAATGCAACAATTTTTTAACTTTATTATAGATCTATTGTATTTTTAAATTTAATTACCAAATTACGATACTTTTTAAAAGTAGAGTCAATAATTCCGCTTTTAAATAAAAAACTTGATCAGAAGTTACAGTGACCACATATGAAAAAATGTAAAAAACGTATTTACTAAACATACCTTTCGAAAAAAGCATATTTAGTAAACACGCTTTTCATTTGTTGCCCATGATATTTAGTTGCAGTCATAATAAATGAAAAAACACGTTTTTTGTTTTGCTTTTGCACGTTTTTTATCTATTACCTACAAAATTTTCGTATTTTGATTACGTTTTTTTATTTTAAAAAAATGGGGTTATTGAATCTACTCTCTAACAAAAATAGAGTTATTGAATCAGTTTTTAAAAAGTACCATAGTTTGATAAATAAGTTTAAAAGTGTCATAGATCGATAATAAAGTTTGAAATTTGCAGCATTGTTGTAAATAACTCTCTCTCACACACACACACAACCCTTCAAGTTGTAAATGTAGCTGCCAACAATATGCTTGTGGACAGAATAACCATGCATGCAGCACATCTATTCTGTTATTTTTCGTCAAATACTCATGAATTATGTGATCTAACTGCCCTCGAGAATTAAAGGCAACTCTACACCACCAAAGAAACAAAATGGATGAATTTGACTAGAAGGAAAAAAAAAGAAAAAAAAACAGCAAAGCAAGTTAAATAACTCACTTTATCCTCTTTTTTTACCCCAAAATTTCCCATTTTTCTTTTTTCACTTTCGGTTAGTTACTAAGGAAATCAATCTACATTCACTGCTTCTAGTTTGCAGTTGACTGGTTTTTGCATGAATTTCATAAAGAGGCTTGATGGGTCAGGGTCACTTTATAAAAAGGCCATTCCATCTAGCAATCTTTACTCAAAACTCAAGGGAGTTGATCTCTTTTTTATGAGAGCAGCTGGCAGGTTTCAGAATGTCTTGGTTTTTTACTATAATCATTCTCAGTTTCACTTTCATTAATCTTTCAGAGGCTAGGCATGGGAAGAAGCTTCAATCAGCAGTTCTTGTTGGCACTGTCTACTGTGACACATGCTTCCAAAAGGATTTCTCCAAGGCTAGCCAATTCATTTCAGGTACATTTCAAAAACTTCTCCCTTTTTCTTCTTTATGTTTCTGCCTTTTTTTTTTTTTATCCTTAGAGGACCAACAAAGTCATATTGGACCCACCTCTGTAGAGTAAATCCAGATACCTAAAACCACCCGCCCACCGCCACATGTTGAACTATCAAACTCAAGACATCCGAGTTTACGATTCATCCCATTGTTGTCCAATGTGATTTACATTTAACATATTACACAGCTGAAATGTGATCCTCAATCTTGTGCTTAGGTGCATCGGTTGCAGTAGAATGTGGAGACACAAATTCAAGGCAAAGTTTTCGCAGGGAAGCGAAAACAGACGAGCATGGAGAATTCAGTGTTCCCCTGCCTTTCTCAGTAAGCAAACATGTCAAGAAAATTAAGGGTTGTTCTGTGAAGTTAATCAGCAGCAGCGAGCCGCATTGCGCTGTGGCCTCATTATCAACCTCTTCTTCACTTAATCTCAAGTCTAAAAGGCCTGAAACTCACATTTTCTCAGCAGGGTCTTTCACATTTAAGCCTTTGAAACAGCCAGACCAATGCAACCAAAAACCAAAAAATCTCCAAAATTCCCAGAAAACGAGTTCCTTGAAGTCTTCAATTCCAATTCCTGATGATCCACCAATTCAGGAGCATCCTCAATATCTTCCAGAACTACCAAGGCTTCCACCATTGCCACCACTCCCTCCTCTGCCACCACTTCCTGGACTACCATTCTTCCCACCAAACCCGTTGCAGACGCCACCTTCTGTACTTCCTCCAATTTCTCTCTCTCCTCCACCCTCAACATTTCCTCCAATTTCTCTCTCTCCTCCACCTTCAACATTTCCTCCAATTTTTCTCTCTCCTCCATCATCAACATTTCCTCCAATTTTTCTCTCTCCTCCACCATCAACATTTCCTCCAATTAATTTCCCACCTATATCAGATATAACTCCATCACCACCTCCACCACCTTCACCCGCCTTCCAATTTCCTCTCCCTCCATTCCCATTTCAACCATCACCTGGCTTCCCCGGAAGTCCACCAGCAACTTCTTCTCCTAAGAAAACCTCTCCTTAAATAAACCATGTGTGTCATTTTAATTCTTGTACTGATCCTATGGGGCATGATTAGTTTAAAAGAACAATGGGATTTGATGTTAGTGGAACATGTAATGTTTCTGTTTTCGATGAGAAGGACAGGACAGAATTTTCTTGTTTGTTGAATAAAGCTGAAATTGCAGGAAATTTGAAACCTTACTCAGAAAAACAAGGCAATTCTCCATGTATTTCTTTTTTCCAGTCTCAATATTTGAAAAAAAAAAAATTGCAAGTGTTTCATCCTAACTGTTGCAATCACTTACTCAATGTAATTAAGAGATGGTACATATTATATTTGAATGTGTAATCATTTTGTATGATTGAAACTAAATGTTACGTTTGTATTCAGTTCATCTCTTTCCGCACCCTCCTTTTAAGGGGAATTTATAGCTAGAATGTTACAATAGGGTCCATATACGAGTGTACCCAAGGTATTGTCATCTCTGTCATAATTAATAAAATTAAAGTTAACAGAATTGGCAAACAAGATGCTGTGGTGTAGTGGTTATCACGTTAGTCTTACACACTAAAGGTCCCCAGTTCGATCCTGGGCAGCATCACTTGTTGCTCTCTTGTAATTCTTGTTTTTTGGGGGGTTTTTGTAATTCTTGTTTTTTGGGGGGTTTTTGTAATTCTTGTTTTTTGGGGGGTCAAGCACTATTACAAGAAGAGGGATGACAGATTCAACATAGGAGGGGGAATTTCCGACCTTTTGTTTATTTGGATTCGGGAATAAAGATGGGATTGGTTAAAAATTGGATAAATTTTATTAATATCTCTTAAAAATGGCCTAATTATAGAGACACCCTCTATAATTTTTAAAATATCACTGTTACTCTTTTTAGATTTTGTTTTTAACAACTATAATGGAACAGAATATTTATTTCTTTGCCCTATGCTAATTACTTAATTTGACCTTAGATTAAATTCTTATTTGACCAATATTAAATAATTTAATCAAAATTATTTCAATTTCATCAAATTAACAATGATTGACCTTTAATTTTATCAAATTAACATTTAATTTCATTAATTCAAATATTAACGTCATCAAACTAACATCATTTTATCAATTTAACACAAAATTAATATTTAAAAATTTAAATTTAGTCAAACTAATGTTGATTAACATTTAACTTATAATTTAGATTCATCAAATTAATATCGAATTGAACTTCAATTTCATGAAATTAAAATCCACTTTCATCCAATTAACAACTATTTTATCAATTTAATACCAATTAACATTGAATTTTATCAAATTAACATTCAATTTCATAAATTTTACATGTGGTTTCATGATATTAACATCAATTTTATCAATTTAATACAAATTAAAATTTTAACTTTGTTAATTTGAAACCAAATTAACATTCAAGGGGTGAAATTTACGTTGTCGTAGGTGATGGTGAAGAATAAAATTTTCTCTAACTTACAAATTAGACGAACGTGTTTTTGTGTGCACGTGTACAAGTGTGCAGGAGTGTGGAATAATTAGTGTGTGAGATAAGAATAAGATAAAATTGTAAGATTTGAGCATTGTTTGGTTTTAGTATTAGCTTTGTTTGATAAAAGACTAGATTTATTTGGGTACAAGATTTGTACACGTCTTAAATAACTAGACTTGGAACTTGATTTCTTTGATCGGAGTAACCTGGAGACTAAAGAAAAAAGACCAACTGGACAAGTTATGACATTCCCTGCAAGCCAATTAAGGTCGTTAATGAAACTGAGTTACTCGAACTTGACTTGAGTTCGGCTCGTTCAGACTCGATTCGTTTTCTAAACGAGTCCAAACTTGAACAAATTTTTAGGCTCGTTTAGAAAACAAGTTCGGCTCAAACTCGACAGGCTCGACTCGTTTATGTGCAAATACTCGGACTCGACTTGTTTTTGGCTCGTTCAGGCTCGGCTGATTTTCTAAACGAGCCGAATTTGAACAATTTTTTAAACTCAATTAAGAAACAAGTTTTTCAAATTCGGTTCGAACTCGACTCGGGTTTGTTCGACTAACGGTCCTAACGCCAATGCACTAAGATGGCTAATTGGCTACCCAAAAAAATAAAAAGTGAGAAAGATAAAGGCCAAGTAAAAGTTGATAGAAAAAGCAATAAAGGTATCGACCAGTTGAGTGAGATATGGAAGAAAGTAGTAGTAATACTAGTGAGGGACTGTTTGACTAGAGAAAAAGTAAAAATATTTCAAGAAAGTTTAGGGGAATTAAAGGGAATGCATGATCATATGTTCAAATTGAAGAACAGAAGATGTGAATTGTAATCTCATCAAGTAAAGAAGTGATGATGATGAATGTTATTTGTACCCATAAAATGTCTTTAGTGTAATGATCCTACTCGTGACCTTTGCTTTTTCTTTCTTCTTTTCTCTATCTTGTTGCTTTTTCCTCCCCCTCTTTTCCCACCAGAAGGAAACAAACTAGCTTTAGTGGTATTTCCTTTCCCTCTCTTACCCATCCATGTGGGAAAAAATAATCTTAATTACCAATATCAAGGTTTGAAAATAGAGCAGATAATATTCTAGATTACACGGTTTAATAAGCTTAGTACAATAAGAACGAAATAGGTTTCAACTTAAGATAAGAGTGGACATGCAATCAAAGTCATTTGGAATTAGTATCGTATAGACCTATAAATATTGCAAAACAATGGAAGGATTCGAAGTTTGAAAGTTAGAAAATTCAATATCAATACTTTAAGTACTAACAGACTTGAGGAGAAGTTAAAGGCTCGCCTTAGTACTTGGTAAGTGTTATTATGACTTGTGTGAATCTTAGTTTGTGGATGTAATGTTAAAATTTATAACGGCTAGGTGTGAAGAGCTCCTCTTTATGAGGTTTTTTTTTTTGATCCAAAAAAAAAAGGTTGGTCGTGTACCTTTTCGGGACTTGTTTTCAACTTTTATGTAATATCTTTATTTTTATAAAATATAATTTATTTACCTATTGAAAAAAAATAATATTGCAGAACAATGACTTCGGCTAAACTCGTGTAGTGGAGATCCTAGTGTCGAATCCTTAAAACCTAACTACCTAAGCCTCTCTGTTGTAGAATACAGTGTGGTATAACAATTTCAAGTAATAGAAAAACAAAGAATCAAAAATCGAAGAAGATAGATCACTAGACAAGACACGACACTCGCTATCTTTGAAATAGTAATTTTCCCACTTATAATGCAGATGAACTCTTGAAAATTCTACCCTCACGATACAATGTCTAACTTTAAGATTATCAATGACTGTACTTCTTAGTAATCTTGGAATCAAAACTCAACCTGAATAGAAAATCAAAAAATATAGAAACTTTGAATCAAGAAGAAGAAAAATGATTAAATTGTTGATACTTTATTCTTGCATTTGAACCCTATTTAAAATGTTCTATGCATCTTTTAATGAAGGAGTGTAACCCTTTAAAACCATGACAGAAGACACCCCTTGAAATGACTACAATAATATAGACGTTAGAGACTAATTTCAAACAGAATATTTGTCACGTTCGAACGAGATTGTCACATTCGAACATACTCAACTCTCAGTATCTCTATTCTGAGATTCCTGCCAAAGTACTTGGAGCAAGTCACGTTCGAACAAACCAAAGTCCTAGTGAATTAGGTCATCAAATTATATCAATAAATTATGTTTCAATAGCATTATTCTTGAGAAAAATTGAGGAAAATTTAGATCTCATTGTACAAGGGTATTCTCGTTATTAAAGAACTCCAATTAAAGTCGGTTTATAACAGCCCTTGTGTTATCAAAATCTTCAAAGAATGACTTGGAAATTAAGCAAATGCTCGAAACACATCTCTCTCTCTCTCTCTCTCTCTCTCTCTTGCCCAAACCAAATTGTCATTCACCGCGTATAAATACTTCTCATCACCCCTAACCCCTCCCACTAAAATCCTCCTTCCACATCCTGTAAATTAACCAGAGTATCTTCCCAAACTTAGCTTCTCTGCTTTTCTCTCTCCAAAAGAGAGCTCTTTGCTCTTTGATCAACCTCCTGTAATGCACTGATCTTTATTTCAATTTCACTCGTACGATCGCTTTTCACAGTCATGGCCGAAATCGCCAAGCTCGTCGAAGTTGTCTTCGAAGACAAGAAGCAATCTCCGAGCGATCTCTCGCAGAGACTTCGCTACGATTCGGAACTCAAGGTCGGGCTGGAGAACTTCTACTCGATCCTTAAAAGCGGCGTCGAAGCGTTCGGTGATGGTAAATTAGGGCTGGAAGGCTGGGACCAGTCTCAGAATCAAGCCGTTGCTTCGCTGGCGCTAGCGATTGCTTACAACACTCGATCTCTCTCAGGCACTCCATACAATTCCTTTCACTGCACAATAATTGATTTTATGATTACTATATATGTGTATTGTAGCCATTGGTTTATGTGTTGGATTGAGTGTTTAACGTTTGTATCTGTTTTCTTGATTTGGCACAGTTGACCATGTGGACCCGATGGTTGTGGCGGTGGTTCAAAAGTCGATGGAGTTTGCGCTGTGTTACTTGGAGAAATCAACTACTAACGGTGATGATTTAAGTGTTCAGGTTTGTATTTTTACAGTCTGTTGAAGTTCAGATTACTTATCATGTTTTTGTATGTATTTTTAATGTAAGTGTTTCTCTTGTCATATTGTGACCGTCTTGGATGTTATCTTGCTTTTGTGTGTGTGTGTGTTTTCATATTATTTGATCAGTTGATTCACTGGGAAGATTAATTGATAACTTGCATGGAAAGACCTTTGCATAACTGGAGAGAAGATTCAGACCATGATTTTTTGTTTTTGTTTTAGATAACTTGCCTCCTTCTCCCCCCATCCAAAATACCTATAGTACCTTTATGTTCTTCCCATCTTAACCCCTCAACTATCCATAACTTGCTATCCACTGCACTCAAAAGGTCTGTTCTCACTTCCATATATCTCGTCCTCATCATTTTCCAATCTCACTATTTTACAATCACACGCACGGATGGCCGTATGCAAGACCCACTAATGTTTTTAAACCCTTGGCAAGCATGATACTTACTGAATTGTCATGTGATCAATTTTTTTTGTTATGATTTGCTAACATCCAGCACATAGTTGTCAAATCGCATAGCAGAAGGCGTATCGTTTTTCGAAAATAGTGTATCGTATCATGTATTGTGTATCGTAAGATATGCATAATTTTAATTTTTAAATAATTAATATATATATATAAAGTTTACAAGACTTTATCTTGTAATTCACACTTTTTTGTGTCTTCTTCATTTATAATTGGCATTTTCTCAAAGTGCCAAAAGTCTTTGTTTTATTATTTTTATTTCAACTTTAAATTGATTAATTTCTCCTTTAAGATCTTGCAACGAAGTATTTTTTTCTTCAATTATCATATTTTCTGTTCTATTAAGAATTTCTTTTAAAGAATAAAGTTGAGTCAGAGAAGGTTTCTTCTCCTTTGGTGTTAATTCCAAATATTGTTTAATAGCTTTTCTTTTTGATACTGGATCTAAAAATATATATATATATATAAAGAGTCATAGACTCGTAATAACATAACATTTCATTAATATTCCACCAACTATTCAAGTTCCCAACATTCTTCAGTAATATCAAAATGCAAAAACTTCTAATTCAAACTTTTAACATCAACTGCTTGAACAACCTTCATATTAATCAGGAATTTTGAATTCAATTGAACAACATTAACAACATATTTTATTTTATTTTTTTAAAACAAATAACCACTGAAACGACGTTATTTCACTGGTTAGAGATTTAAAAATAAGTCATAGGATAAAATAATATCATTTCAGCCAAAAAAAAAATAGAATCGTCAAGTATTGTACGTATCGTATCGTGTATTGTACGATACGGTGTAAAAATGATATAGAGACACGATATGTATCGTTTTTCAGGTGTATTGTGACGTATCGTAAGATACGTATCGCGTATTGTACGATACTAATAACTATGGTCCTGCAAATAATTAAAAAATATTCATTTGGTCACCTTTGGATGAAGGGAAATTTTTTCTTTATATAATGGAGCAACTTGTTGGGTGCCTACTTATTAGATAGATAAGTTCTCGCAAAAAATGTACTGTTTTGCACTATTTGGAATGAATGGAGTTTGTATTACAAATAACCCTTTCAGATCTCACTCAAATGTCAGTTTTCTTCAAATTTGTTTGTCATGAATCTTTGAACTTGCTTATTCAGGAGAGACCTTTGTTGTACATCACTGCTAACAGTTGCTGCCTTACTTATTAGTATTAATTATTTTTTGGCAGATATTATTTGAATTCCTAAATCTTCATCTTGAAGTGCCATGTGCATAATAATCATGACGAGAAGTTTCCACTTTTGACTACCTTTGGTAATCAAAGCAATTTTTGACCGGCATGTAGAGTTTCGGTTCATTCCACCCCCACCACACACACCTACGCACGCACAGGCGCACAACACATTAGGCTCTTAGGACTAGCTCTGTATTTGTGGAGGCTTTTAGTGTAGTCCCTTGGATAGCCCCCATATTTGGTCGGTAGCTAAGGTTATTGACTTGTCCTCTGGATGTGTGTTTTCTGTTATTTTGTTTTTGGCGGAGTCATGGGTTAAACGTTCTTGAGCATGTTGCTAGGTGTTTCTTTTCGCCACTTAGCAATGTTAGGCTCTTACTGCACAAGATCACTTTGCCTTGCTACCCATGGGTTTGGGCCAAGCTACTCATCAAACTAATCGAATATGCCAAGAACAATTCAATTGTTGAACGTTGTTTGCTGTTGAGGCAATGCACCTTTTTTACATGTAAATTGTTTCTTCGCAAACTGATTCGACAACAATTAGAATATAATGTATAAGGTGAAGAATTACTAACTTACAAGCTTGGTTGCTTCTAACCTAAATTTTACGTGATCGATGATTGGACTGAGTTCCATGTCATTGTCCATACGAGCACTAATTTGAGCTAGTTTAATTGTTTGAGAAATGAGCTTCATTGTATTAGGGCCCTAAATATTTTTATAAATGCTACATTTCTAGTTTCTAATTTTAATTGCTGCGACAATTAATTTAGAAGTTTATTTAGGATTGGAAAAAAGTGAATTTAGTATATTTATTTTAGAGTACTTTAGGAACTATAGTCTGCAATTCTCATAAGTCCGTGAAGAGGAACACCTAGATGCATAAATAATTTCCTCTACCCCCTCAAAAAATAAAAATAAAAAATTGTAGATATTGTATTAGCAAACATTTGGTGCCAATGTCTTTTGCTCCATATGTGTGGGCCTTGTGTGCCCCTATTTGCATATGCTTGTGTGTTGTGTATGGAGTATGTCTGTGCATTTGTGTTACAATTATTTTCGGCCTAACTTCTTTTATCTTTCAGAGTAACTAGTTGATGTACACGTGTTTTGCACGTAGAATATTTCAAATTACAGTTTTATTTTCTTATTATGAATATTTCCGTGTGTTTTGTGCTTATCATATATTCTTGAGAGCTTATATCTGCATTGACCAAATTCACTAAACTTGCCCAATTCGTCCAACATTTTTCTAGTCAAAATCAACACAAAATAGTGAGTTTGAACAAAATTATGCAAATTTTTTTCATATCTCATGTCAGATCCTCGTCTTCATATGTTATTCATTGTCTGCCAATCTTGGATGTTGTCTTCATTGTCAAAATGAACAAACCTTAATTAGAATCAGAAAATAAAAAGAACATACACATTCACACACATAATACAGAAACAAGCACAAAAAGTGAGATCAATTGGTTGGTGGAAAGAGAAAGAAAGAAGATAATTCACATAATTGTAGAACTTAACAACTATTGGAGTTTTTTGGCTTTTATGTTTCAATTGTTACATAAGAGGAGAGAATGTGTATGAAACAAAAAAGGTTCAAACCGGCTAATCAATATTAAGTTAGAATTTGAAAGGTCAAAAAATAAATGAGACAAAGTGAAAGCTTTTACCGTATGCGTTGGAGGAAAGATTATAAGTTCAATTATTTGAAGGTAAAAGAGTGACTTTTTATATACTATTATCTGAATAATCATGTACAAGTGTATCAATAAATTAATAGGAAATTTAGTTGCAATGAAGTGGCTCTAACAATAGAATTAGGTAATGGTTGTATTGTAAACTAAATGTTAGTGAAAAGAATTTGAGAGAGATAGAGAATTGACAACCAGTGAAATAAGTAAATGAATAATATAAGGAAAAATAATTTGTGGGAAAGTGGAAATATATGAAGAGTCATTTGAATATTTAATTAAGATTGGATAATTAAATATATAAGGATAATAATTGGTTTTAACAAGGACATAATAGTCAATCAAAAGTTTTTCACTTTTATTGACATTTTATAGTAATATAGATATATGGGGATAATTTTGGAGTTGGATAAATGTTGTAGATTTATTTTGACATTTATTTATTTATTTGAAATGAGGTCGTATTTATCTTTTTAGTGGTAGGGTTATATTAGTGATCTTTAATTTTAGGTAGGGATTGACTTATTGTTATTAGGCATATTTGGATTATTGATTGAAATATTGAGAGTATTTCGCTTGCCTTGATCTTCTTCTTTTCTCTTCTCATCCCACTCTTAATTCTTGGGTTGTCTTCTATTTCTTCTTCTCTTCTCATCTCTTGTTTCCTATTCTTGATCCCCATCACGTACAGATATTGGAGATTTTGCTAGTCGATGGAATGCATAAAGATGCTGATTCCTCACAACTTCGCTCTTTGAACGCGCTAGTAGAGTCATTGCCACTATCTGCTGTTAAAAACAGCAGTATTGAGTTGCAGGACCACGTCAAATGCATGCTTCAAGGTATTGTCTATGTTAGTCACATCTTCCAATTTTAATGCATTAGGTTTAAGGTTGTCCTAATGCTGTGCTTTGCGTACTTGTTTTGAGAAGGAGGCAGCTGTTCAAAGGAAGAGAAACCAGTTGACCGTCTTCTTTTGACATTAGCTTCTGAAGTGATGCACCCTGGCAATGTGGACCCACCGATAACTGGACAGCCTTTTCACCATGATTTCAATATGTTGGTTTCTCTATCTCAACATTGGGCGATTGTGCATTTGGGATGCTTTCAACGCCTTCTTTTAATCTGCAAAGAACTGTTGGAACTTCCAGAAGTGTTTGATGAAAAAATGGCTGGTACAAATCTGCGCAAGAGAATATCTTTCTGTACAAGAATATTCAAGTTACTGGGACTCCTTACAAAAGACATCCCGTATGTCGTATATGATGCTGTTTTGTTGCAAGCTGTTGCTTTCGTTGCTGATGTATTGCCTATTTTGTTCAGACCTGGATTTGAATTTGTTAGCAGCAATGTTCCTGTCGAGTGTAGTTTTGAAAGCCTTGTAGTGTTGCTGTTGGAAGAGTTTCTTCAACTCGTTCAGGTACTCTTTCCGAACAGCAATTTGAATCAGAACATCCATGCGTGCATAATAGCTTCAATATTGGGCAATTTGGATTCTAGTCTATGGAGGTACAACAAGTCTGCTGCAAATCCAAAGCCCCCCTTAGTCTACTCTCCTCGAACTGTTGATTACATTCTGAAACTCATTGGAGATCTAAAGAAACAAACGTACCAGGCTCTTGAGTTGAAGAACTTCAGTACTAAGAACTTGGGTAGTTGTTCTGACTTTGAGAATGATTCACCTTCATGTCAAGTTCGTTCTGAGAAGATTTTTTTACTAAAGAAGTACACAATTGAGGGGCTACTGAAAATAATATTCCCTTCATCAACTCAATGGGTGGATGATCTGATGCATCTTGTCTTTTTGCTCCATGCTGAGGGAGTAAAGTTGAGGCCAAAACTGGAGAGATCATACTCCAGTGGAACAAAAGCATCTTGCACCTCTGAGCCAGAAAATGTAGTTTGCCATGAGGATGAAGCGCTTTTTGGAGACCTTTTCTCTGAGGGTGGTCGCTCGGCAGGATCTATAGATGGCCGTGATCAACCTCCAATTGCAGCTAGTTCTATCGTCAATGTCTCCAATATGCCAATTCAAGCAGCCACAGGACTGTTAATCTTTCTTAAAACGTGTGTTTTCTCCCCTGAATGGCAGCCTTCTATATATGAGGATGGTTGCAAAAAGCTTACTGATAGCCATATCGATATTTTACTTTCCATACTTAACTGTCAGGGATGTTATTCTGAAGACAGATCTTCTGATACGTGTGTTACTTCACATGAGCAGAGGAAGATCGGGCATGTTCATGAACTTTGCTTTGAACTGTTGCACAACTTCCTCTCACAGCGTGTTCTGTCTGATACACTTGAAGAATACCTTATTGAGAAAATCCTGAATGTTGAGAATGGTGTTTTTGTTTACAATGATCAGACTCTTGCCTTGCTTGCTCATGGTCTCATCTATAGGGTGGGTTTGACTGGTAGTCAATTGAGAACTAAAATTTATGGGATATATGTGGACTTTGTTTGTGGGAAGGCAAAAACAGTCTGTTCAACCTGTCCTAGCCTTAAGGAACTTCTGGAGACTCTGCCCTCTGTGTTTCACATTGAGATTCTTCTAATGGCATTCCACTTGTCCTCTGAAGATGAAAAAACAACCCTTGCAAAGTTCATATTTTCTTCTGTTAGATCAATTGATGCTCCAGCTGCAGGCTTTAACAGTACACAATTGTCATGCTGGGCTTTACTAGTTTCACGGTTGGTTTTAATTCTTCGTCATATGATATTTCACCCTCGTGCTTGTCCTTCGACATTGCTTTTGAAGTTGAGATCCAGGCTGCGGGAGGTCCCACTAAGTGGATCACGTCCTCTTGGTGATACCAATGATTTTCCATCCTGGTCATCAATTGGAGTGGAGAGTTTTATGGGTGCTTGGATCAAAGAAGGGCCTGCCAGCGGCTGCTTGCTTAGTCATTTGATTGATATTGCACCAATTCCTTCTTCAGTGTGTGTGGGTGATCTGGCGAGTGATTGCTTAGGTTTGACCTGGGGTGAGATATGTGCTTGCTTCTCATGGATTCTGGAGTTCTGGAAAGGTAAAAAAGCTGCAAGGGTGGAAGAACTGATTCTTGAAAGATACCTCTTTATGCTTTGCTGGGATGTTCCTACCATGAGCTCTACATGGCAACATCTACTTCCGTTCTGGAGTGGCACACAGACTCCTGAAATCTCAAATATGGAGCATTTCTTTTATTTTAGCCATTCAATTTTAGGTCACTCTGGTGTTATTGGTGAGCACGTGAATCTTTTAGACCTGGTGTTTGGTGTGCTTCAACACTTGCATTCTTTGGATATATCAGAGGACATTGGGGATCTAGGATGGGACTTCTTGAGGAATGGATCATGGCTATCATTGGTGCTGTCCTTGCTTAGTGCTGGTGTTCAGAAGTTCTGCATGAAGGACACAATCAGTTTAGGAGGTGCAATATGGCCAGTACACGCACCCAGAGATGCTGACTTTTTTACCCTTGCTGAACTCCTGATTTCCAGTTCATTTGCTGCTGATCGAGTTGCAGTTATATTGAGGATACTGACATCTTTGTTGAAGAGATATTTACGAGTTCATCAAAAAGCTTTTCTTTCTAGCTTTGACAATACCAAGTGCTGTGCTGATAGGTTCTCACCTTTACTACTTCTCAAGCATACTGGATTTGATAAATGCATGCTGGATGAGCTCTTTGAGAAAAGTGGATTCAATTGTTCCCAGGCGGGGTCTATATACGAGCTTTTGTCTAAGTTGAGCAAAACCGTTGACAAAATGTCTCCAGGAATTCTATATAGTATCTTTTGGGAGTTTGTTTTGCATGGTTTCCCCTGTCATCTTCAAGTTCCCAGTGCAATTATTCTTTCTTGCATTCTTAGCATTAAAGGGATCATTAGCTTTCTAGATGGGCTTCTCAAGGTCAAAGATGCAAGAGAATTCATCCACCGGGACACTGAGGTACTTCATCAGATTCTTGAGTCGGTATTAACTATCAAGTCTGACAGGATATTTGAGTGTCTACATGAAAAATGTGAATCTGTTTACTCCACCTTGAGTCGGGGCTTGGAAGGGCCTGATTATAGCAGTTTATTTGACATGAAGCACATGGAAGAAATTTTAAGGGTTATTAATGCTACTGATGTCAGTGATAGCGGAATTTATGAGTGTGTAGTCACCAAGGCTATTGATACCATGGAGAACCTCAGGAAAGACCCTTCAAGAGGTGATATTTTCAAATTTTTTGTCTCTATGGAAGATGTGTCTGAACCTTTGAAGGATCTTTATGGTTCACAACGAGGTGATCTATTGGTTCTAATTGATTCTCTGGATAATTGTGATTCCGAATTGGTTAACATAAAGGTTCTTAACTTCTTTGTTGATCTCTTATCTGGAGAGATGCGTCCTGATATCAGACAGGAATTACAGAAAAAATTCCTTGCCATGGATGAGCTTTGCCTTTCCAAATGGTTAGCAAAAAGGCTGTTAGGTCTCCTGGCAGAAGCTTCAGGTGGGGTTACCTGTGGAAAAGGAGGTTCAGTTTCCCTAAGAGAGTCAACCATGAATTTTATTTCATGCCTTTTATCCTCATCTTCTGAAGAGCAATCAAGAGAGCTGCACAATCATTTGTTTGAAGCTATGCTGGTGTCACTGGACAGTGCATTTATTCTCTTTGACACCAATACCGCAAAATCATATTTTAATTTTATTGTTCAATTCTCCAGAGGGGAGACCTCAATGAAATCACTTCTGCAGCACATTGTGATGCTTATGGAGAAGCTGGCTGGTAATGATCATCTGCTTCAAGGGCTGAAATTTCTCTTCAACTTTGTCGGGACTGTTTTAAGTGATTGTGGGTCTGGTAAGAATGCTATTGAGAAGCTTTCTGGAAAGGCGTTGTCTAGCTGTAGTTCTGGGGTGGGACCAGTGGCTTCTAGATCTCTGGGATCAAGGAAAAATTCTGACACATTGGTTCTTTCTGCTAACCAAGAAGGGGGGGCCACAACTCTGGACTGTGATGCAACTTCTGGAGATGAAGAAGAAGATGACGGAACGTCTGATGGTGAGGTGGGTAGCATGGATAAGGATGAGGAGGAGGATACTAACAGTGAAAGGGCCCTTGCTTCTAAAGTTTGCACGTTCACATCCAGTGGCAGCAATTTTATGGAACAACACTGGTACTTTTGTTATACATGCGATCTGACTGTGTCAAAAGGCTGTTGCTCTGTGTGTGCAAAAGTTTGTCATCGTGGTCATCGGGTTGTCTACTCCCGCTCAAGTCGGTTTTTTTGTGACTGTGGAGCAGGGGGGGTTCGTGGGAGCAGTTGCCAATGCTTGAAGCCCCGAAAGTTCACTGGAAGTAGCAGTGCAGCCAGTCGGGGTGCTGGTAATTTTCAGTCCTTCGTACCCTTTGCAGAAGATGGGGATCAGATGCCTGACAGTGATTCAGATGTTGATGAAGATGTTTTGATAGACATAGATAACTCTGTCAGGTTATCTATTCCAAGGGAGGTTCAAGATGGGATGCCACAGTTTCTTGAAGAACTTGACATTGAAGGTCGGGTGCTTGAACTTTGCTCTTCATTGTTGCCTTCAGTATCTAGCAGAAGAGACTCTAACCTTTCAAGAGATAAGAAAATTGCATTAGGTGACGATAAAGTTCTTTGTTATGGTGCTGATTTTCTGCAGTTGAAGAAGGCATATAAAAGTGGATCTTTGGACCTGAAGATAAAGGCAGATTATTCAAATGCCAAGGATCTGAAATCCCATTTGGCTACTGGATCTCTTGTTAAATCCTTACTTAGTGTCAGTAGTCGAGGTCGCCTTGCTGTTGGAGAAGGTGATAAAGTAGCTATATTTGATGTTGGGCAGCTGATTGGTCAAGCTACTATAGCGCCTGTGACAGCAGACAAGACTAATGTTAAGCCTCTCTCTAGGAATGTCATTCGTTTTGAGATTGTACATCTTGTTTTCAACCCAGGGGTAGAGAATTATCTCGCTGTGGCGGGCTATGAAGATTGCCAGATTCTTACTGTAAGTAATCGTGGTGAGGTGACTGATCGTCTACCCATTGAACTTGCTTTGCAAGGTGCCTACATTAGACGAGTAAACTGGGTTCCGGGCTCCCAGGTTCAGTTAATGGTGGTGACCAACAGGTTTGTCAAAATATACGATCTATCTCTGGATAACATCAGTCCTATGTACTATGTCACATTGCCCGAGGATAATATAGTGGACGCAACACTTGTTGTGGCTTCCCAGGGAAGGGTTTTTCTTATTGTCCTTTCTGAACTTGGATGCTTATTCAGGCTAGAATTATCAACGACAGGAAATGCTGGAGCCAAACAACTAAAAGAAATTATTCAATTTCCGGGTAGAGACATACATGTTAAGGGCTCCTCTTTGTACTTTTCCCCTAGTTATAAGTTACTGTTTCTCTCCTATCAAGATGGAACTACCTTAATCGGCAGGCTTAATCCTGACTCAACTTCTCTAACTGAGATATCTGCTGTATATGAGGATGACCAAGATGGTAAGTTGCGACCAGCTGGAATGCATCGATGGAATGAGTTGCTGGGTGGTAGTGGGTTATTTGTTTGTTTTTCGAGTGTGAAATCAAATGCTGCACTCATTGTTTCCATGGGGGACCATGAAATATTGGCCCAAAACATGCGGCACACTGGGGGTTCGACCTCGTCGTTGGTTGGGATTACTGCCTATAAGCCTTTGTCCAAAGACAAGATCCACTGTCTTGTTTTGCATGATGATGGAAGCCTTCAGATATACTCACATGTCCCTGTTGGGGTTGATGCTGGTGCAAGTGCAATAAACGATAAAGTTAAAAAATTGGGTTCCAGTATTCTAAACAATAAAGTTTACGCTGGTTCAAATCCAGAATTCCCACTAGACTTTTTCGAGAAAACAGTATGTATAACAGCAGATGTGAAACTTAGTGGTGATGCCATTAGGGGTGGTGATTCTGAAGGAGCTAAACAAAGCTTGGCATCGGAGGATGGATTTCTGGAAAGTCCTAGCCCTGCCGGATTCAAGGTATTGTTGCTTTTTAGCTGAGATACTTGAGTTAAATCTAGTGGTAGCCTGATCACTCTACCATTTGTTTTCAGCTCCTTGTTTTCTTTGTTTCTCTTTTTTGTTAATTATCATGGCCATTTTTTTCTCCCTTTTAAGTGGGCACAAATATTATTATATAGCTGTGAAATTGTTGAGAGTATTAATTGTATATTGTTATTAGATCCATTTTATATGGTTGTAATAAGTATACCTCTAGCTATGAATATAAGTCGAGAGAGAGAGGTAGAGTATCATTCTACATCTCTGCCTCCTCTCATATTGTTCTTCTCAATTCTCTATTTTTCTAAACTTAACATGTTATCATAGCAAGGTTTTCAAATTTGATCTTAGATCTGCTCATGTTGTTGAATATTAAAGCCTTTTCTCCCAGACCCCTATTCCCGTATCTCTTCCTGGTCTTCTTCCCTTCCCTTCCCTTCCCTTCCTCTCCCTCTCCCTCCATCTTTCTGGTCTGTGTTATGTGAAGCCCATGATCAGAAAACTAGGGTTTATGCCCTACTATGAGTGAACAGTAATCAGTCATCAGTGATTGTGGGTGTTGGCTTTGCAAACAGTGTGTGTGATGTGATGTTGCAAGTGAATTGACGTGGTTACTCCACTTACTTCAAGTAATTGGATTTCCAGCTCTTCTTCCTTTACAGTTATTTTGTGATAATTGGGCAGCTCTTGACATTTCTTCCAATCTAGGATTCTGAGAGGACCAAACATATCAAGGTTGATTGTCAATTTATTGGAGACAAGATACTGAATGGAGACATTTGCACCAAGCTTGGATTATATATATATACTCCAGCTTGAGAGGCAGTGTTGAGAGGATTGATAGTTTATTGTTATTAGTTCTATTTTATGTGGTTCTAATAAGTATAACTTAAGGGTATACTTGTCCTTTATGCTTTCATAGATAACTATAAATATAACTTGAGAGTGGGAGGGTAGGGTATGATTCTACATCTCTGCCTCCTCCCATATTGTTCTTCTTGAGTCACTATTTTCTGAACTCAACAACATTTTAAGCATTATTACTATGATTTGAGCTTCTTTTATTCGACCTTTTGTAGATAGTCATATACATCTACTGCAGTTCCTAGTTAATGCTTGCATGTAGATGATATCATCTATGTCCTGTCTTTGTTTTACCTTTTACCCATCCTAACTGTAGAATTTTTAGTTAATTGAGGGATTAGTTGGATGCTCCAAGAGGTCTTTGACACATGTCAAAAAAAAAATCTGGAGAGAGAGGTCAAACTTATTTGCTAGAAGTCAGACAATTGCAAAATGCAACTGTAGTATTGTACTTATGCTCCCCTCCCCCTCTTCCAAGAAAAATTTAATAAATAAATTGAAAAATGAAAAGTAAAAAAATAAGAATTGAATACTTGCTTGTTTACAGATTCAAATTTTCTTCTACTCTGATATTTAGTGTTATAATTCATCATTACTTAAATTATTATTATTTCTTGTTTGTGAGAGAAGTTTCCCCAATTCAAATGGTGAAATCTAGGTTTTGAATTCTTTAATTCTAAATTCTTTAAGCTTTAACATTTCCTTTGTCTTTGTTCTTCCAGATAACTGTTTCCAATTCAAATCCTGACATAGTCATGGTTGGTATTCGTACACATGTGGGTAATACATCAGCAAGCCATATCCCTTCCGAAATTAATTTATTCCAGAGAGTGATAAAATTAGATGAAGGCATGCGGTCTTGGTATGATATTCCTTTTACTGTGGCTGAATCACTACTTGCTGATGAGGAATTCACAATCTCTGTTGGGCCAACCTTCAATGGATCTGCACTGCCAAGAATAGACTCATTGGAAGTTTATGGTCGAGCAAAGGATGAATTTGGTTGGAAAGAGAAGATGGATGCAGTGTTGGACATGGAGGCTCGTGCACTTGGTTGCAGGTCTTTTGCGGGATCTGGGAAGAAGTATCGTACTACATTATCTGCTCCTATTCAGGAGCAGGTTATAGCTGATGGCCTCAAGCTTCTGTATAGATTCTATTCATTGTGCAGGCCACATGGATGCTCAAAACTTGAGGAAGTAAACCCGGAGCTAAGCAAACTCAAGTGCAAGCAATTGTTAGAAACGATATTTGAAAGTGATAGAGAACCTTTGTTGCAGGCTGCTGCTTGCCGTGTCCTGCAAGCTGTGTTCCCCAAAAGGGAGATGTATTACCAAGTAATCAGCTAACAACACACCATTAAATGATACACGGATGACTTCTTTTTTTGAATGATTCTGGGTTTTTCTTTTTCACGTGTTTATGCATGTGCACGAATGCAAGCATGCCTCAATCACTGACTTCAATTTTCTTTCGTAGGTTAAGGACACCATGCGCCTTCTTGGGGTAGTGAAATCCACTACCATGCTTTCTTCAAGGCTTGGAATGGGTGGGACAACAGCTGCGTGGATTATTGAAGAGTTTACGGCCCAGATGCGTGCAGTTTCTAAGATTGCATTGCACCGTCGGTCGAACTTGGCCATTTTCCTTGAGACACACGGTATTGTTGCACATTCACATTTATCCTTATTTTAATGTGTTTGGTAGAGGACTTCTGTTTAATTTTAGATGCATGAATCTAGTTTCTATGTGAATTTTTGGATACTGTCACCTTTAGTTTAATCTGGTTGAATGGTATTAGAAAGGTCTAAAGAAATTCTTCTTTAATGATTAAGGATACTTTCTCTTTGTTGGAAGATCTGGTGTGTTGGTGCCTCTGATGCTTATGGTTGGAATTGGAGGTGTTTCTCCTTTCCTTTCAGCCATTCTTTATATTCTAGTTTATTAGGAGTTTTGTTGTTTGCTAGGAAGCACAAATATGGACATAGGGATACGACAAATTTCAAACAAATAGAATACGGGTACGTCAAGAATACGACTAACTAAAATAATATTATATATCTTTTAGATAATAATAGAATTTAATATATTAAAAACAAAGCACATTTTATAACAATATTAATGATAAAATTTAGCAAATATTCATTTTTTGATTATAATTGAAATAAATTAAAATAAACATCCACCATTTTCATCAAACATCATTACATCCATTAACATTCATAGTTCATAAGTTATATAACAAAAAATACAAAAACAAAATAAAGAAATCATATACACTGGCCTTTCAATGGACCGGGTTTCTGATCCAAATTCGAATTCGAATCTATTTAGATCTTAAATCGGATATGAATATGGATATATACTAATCCGATCCTTTATTACATATACATATACATATATGTATATTGATTATTTATATTTAATCTTTAAAAAAAAAGATTATTTGTTGATTTTTTGGTGGAATATTATTACGGATCGAATCGGGTAATCGAATCGGATGTCCGATTATAAACGAATTCAGATATGGAATAATATTTTAATATCCGCTGCGTAGACGGATCGGATTCGGTAATAGATTTTTTAATCAGATTCGGATGGATCAGATCCGGTTCGAACCCGATCCATTAACAGGCCTACATATACCCCTCTTAACAGTTAATATTCATGAGCTTAAAGAAATATCTTGGTTGTGTCTCAGCTATATTTGGCCGTGTTCAACTAAATTTACTATTCAGGATACTTCCATGTCCTGCCATGTCTGATGGGTGTTCATGTCGGAAACATATCTGACAATGCCACAACACCCCTTCGGTAAGTTTCCGTGCTTCCTATGTTGTTTGTAAACATAAGAGGCATGAAAGGTAATAACAGTGTTGAAGCAACATATTCCCCGAAGGTTTCTTATCCATGACACTTTTGTTTGAAGTGAAGCTGAAGAAGTAGCATCTGTGTGAGCAAGTCCATTCTTTCAATTTTTAAAGTTTAGTTTCTCTTGCTAAGACAGTTCTACCCTTGTCGATATGTCGGATTTTTTATGATCTTAGTTTTATTTTGAATTTTTTTTGGAAAGTTGAAACATTCTTATATGAGTTTTTAAATCCTTTTATTGAAGTTATATGACTTAGTGTTTGATTGATGCTTTGCACCGCGGTATCCATAAAATAAGTGATTACCCGATCTTGATATTGCCAATGCTGGGAGAGGTAAACCAGAGGCATATTTAAACTTTGAATAATTTGGACCAAGTTATTGCTCACGGACTTTCTTGTGCCCTCATGTTTGGCAGTCTCCATTGGATTTGGAAGTGTATGTAATAAGGTAGAGGTGGTTTGTGCGCCCAAAGAATAAGATAATGTTACAAATCAAGTAGCTTGACATGTTTTCTTGGTTTCTATTTTGGTTATGAATTTCTTCATGTTTACAATTTACAATTGGTGGACGAAGCATAATTGTGGAGAGCCCATTAGAGGGAACTGTCTCCTTTGGTCGAATTATTATCTTCATTGATTGCCTCTCTCTATCTCTCTCATGGTTCAAAGTATCGGCTGAGTCGTATCCAACTCGACCCTACCGAACCGATAACGATACGCGTTACAATAGATCCTCGAGTCTTACTCGAATTGGCCTCAACTCGGAGATGACTCGGTAAAATCGGTGCAACTCGAACTTAACTCGGTCGACTCGGATGGACTCGTAACTGAGTCAGATGATTTGTGTTGAAAATCACACAAATCAGTCAGAAACATCAAACCACTGGCCAAAAATCAGTAGAAGGACAAGGAAAAAAATAAGATGAAACTAACACCCATTTGAAAGAGGAACGAATTTGTAAGAAACCCAAAAATCCAAGAGAAACCCACATACAATTCAAACTAGGAGTAATTTTTCAGTTTTTCACAGTGGACCCATATGATATGAAAAAAAGAAAAAAAGAAATTGGAAGCAAACCTGGAAAAATCAAGCCCCTACAATTGCAAGGGAGTCTCGTTCTCCTTGCTCTTCTTCTTCTCTAGTTATCCTCATCTTCATCTCGTCACAATTAATAGGAACGAGGCTTGGAAACTAGAGCTCCAATCGCACTTCAACTTCCATCGATATCTTGTTGGGGTTCTCTCTCTCTCTCTCTGTGTTTGTCACCGAACAATGTGCAAGAGCTAAAGAGGCACCTATGTTTTGAGGCACATATGTTTTATCAGTAAATGGGATCATTTATTGTTTTTAGGAAGAATATTTTATTTGTTAATTAATTGTTGAATTCTTCATTTGTCTTTTCGGTGACCCAATATTAATTATATGTAGCTGGGTCTCTTTCTATTGACTAACAACTAATTGCTTAATTAATCTATTGCATTGTATTTATATATTTAATTAATTAATAATAATATTTAGACTTAATTTGATGTCCTAATTTATTGTTATCATTGAATATTGGCAATACATCTAATACTAATTGTGACTCTTTATGTTCTTCAATACTTAAATTGGTCATTAATTATAATAAATATTTGCGGTAACACTCTTATATTTTCTTTTGAGTTATTTTTATGTGCAAGATTATGTATTTTAGACATATGATGCATGGATGATGATACCTATAGATTTTAGAATTTTTCATGATTTTTTCAAAAAAATTTGGGCCATCTATCTAGCATTTTGAACGTACAGGCCGATACCGCGCCGCGATACTACAACTAATGTATATCAGTACCCTCCGAGTCGAAGACTGATACCGCGACCCTAAACCATGATCTCTCTGTCTTTTCCCCCAGAATTTTGCAATTGCCTTTTTTATTAGAAGAAATTGTTCACTGAGATAAGTTTACTCGCATGCCACAAAGACTGGATTTGCTCCCAGTTTAAGGGCATATCCCACTTTAAGCACTAGGTTGGGCTTTGTTGTTTGTTTCTATAAGGATCCTGTAATTAGTCAAGTTACAGTTGGTGAGTCTGATAGCTGTCATTGGTCTATGAACTTAGTCTATATGTCCAATCCTTGTAAAGTTCAAATTGTTAGTACAGCTTTCCTTGCTATTCTCTCTAGCCCCATTGTCTGATATGTTTGTCGATGTTATCATGCATCAGCTTGCTTTTTTTACTTTTATGAGCCTTGCATTATTGGCTGTAAATTTTTAAGATTTTTCGTGGTTTTTTGGCGCATGGGAAGACCGATTTCATAATAGTGAATCAACTAGCATTTCATTCTGCTTTTTGTTGGAACAATTTCTCAGATTTATCTTCTTGTTTCTGTTGCTTATTCTTCCCAACTTATGTAGGTTCGGAAGTGGTTGATGGGCTCATGCAGGTTCTGTGGGGAATCCTGGACATAGAGCAGCCTGACACTCAAACTATGAACAACATCGTTATAGCATCTGTAGAACTAATTTACTGTTATGCTGAGTGTTTGGCTTTGCAAGACGCAGGGGGATGCTCTGTTTCACCTGCTGTTTCATTATTAAAGAAATTATTGTTCTCCTCCAATGAGGCTGTCCAGACTTCCAGCAGGTAACTGTAACCCTTAAGCTGCCTTTTCTTCTTCTTGTCATCCAGTTTCCAGGAGTTCAGCTCTTTTTTCTTCTTCCTCCCTTTTGGTATCCAGCTTGGCTATCTCTTCAAGGTTGCTCCAGGTTCCATTTCCAAAGCAAACTATGTTAGGTACAGATGATTTGGTGGAGAGTGCTGCATCTGCTCCTGTTCATGCTGATGTTGCAAGTGCTGCTGGTGGAAATCCACAGGTTATGGTTGAAGAAGACTCGATTACTTCATCTGTTCAATATTGTTGTGATGGCTGCTCTACTGTTCCTATACTTAGGCGGAGATGGCATTGTACTGTTTGCCCCGATTTTGATCTCTGTGAGACTTGTTATGAAGTGCTCGATGCAGACCGCCTTCCTCCTCCGCATTCGAGGGATCATCCTATGTCAGCAATCCCTATTGAAGTGGAAACATTGCGTGGAGAGAGCCATGAAATTCGCTTCTCTGCCGATGATTTGAGCGATTCGAGCTTGTTTACCGTCACATCTGATGTTAGCATGCAGAATTCTGCTCCTTCAATTCATCTGTTGGAATCCAATGAATCTGGAGAGTTTTCAGCCTCAGTGGTTGATCCTGTTGCCATTTCTGCATCAAAAAGGGCTGTAAATTCTTTACTTCTTTCTGAGCTCCTTGAACAGTTGAAAGGATGGATGGAGACCACCTCTGGGGTGCGGGCTATCCCTGTTATGCAGCTCTTCTACAGACTGTCATCTGCTGTCGGTGGACCTTTTGTTGACAGCTCAAAGTTGGATTTGGAGAGATTAATAAAATGGTTTTTGGATGAGTTGAATCTCAACAAATCGTTTGCATCCAAAAGCCGTTCTCCTGTTGGGGAAGTCACGATCCTTGTGTTCATGTTCTTTACCTTGATGCTGCGGAACTGGCACCAGCCAGGAAGTGATGGTTCTGTTCCAAAATCAAGTGGAACAATGGATGCACATGACAGAAGCATTGGCCAGCTTCCACCTTCCACTAACCCATCTACCTTAGATGATCAGGAGAAAAATGATTTCGTTTCCCATCTACTACGGGCTTGTGGTTCTCTTAGGCAGCAATCTTTTGTTAATTATCTAATGGATATTCTCCAGCAGTTGATGCATGTTTTTAAGTCCCCAGCTGTTACTTTTGACACCTCACATGGTCTAAACACTGGTTCAGGGTGTGGGTCCCTGTTAACAGTTCGAAGGGAGCTACCTGCGGGTAATTTCTCTCCCTTTTTCTCAGATTCATATGCCAAGTCACATCGATCAGATTTATTTGCGGACTACCATAGGCTGTTATTGGAGAATGCTTTCCGATTGGTTTACAGTTTGGTTCGACCAGAGAAGAACGACAAGGCCGGGGAGAAAGAGAAGTTTTACAAGGTTCCTTCTGGGAAGGATTTAAAGATGGATGGATATCAGGATGTTCTATGCAGTTATATCAATAATCCTCACACAACTTTTGTAAGAAGGTATGCAAGGAGGCTTTTTCTGCATCTCTGTGGTAGCAAAACACAATACTACAGTGTTCGAGACTCTTGGCAATTCTCCACTGAAGTTAAAAAGCTTTACAAACACATAAATAAATCTGGTGGCTTTCAAAGTACTGTGTCATATGAGAGGACTGTTAAGATAGTGAAGTGTCTGTCAACCATAGCCGAGGTAGCTTCTGCGCGCCCTCGAAACTGGCAGAAGTATTGTTTGAGGCATGGAGATGTTTTGCCTTTCCTTATGAATGGAGTATTCCACTTCGGGGAAGAGTGCGTAATCCAGACTCTTAAACTTTTGAATGTGGCGTTCTTTACTGGGAAGGACATTAGCCAGTCGTTACAGAAAGCTGAAGGAGGAGATGCAGGGACAAGTTCAAACAAATCAGGGACACAGTCCATGGATATAAAGAAGAAGAAGAAGAAAGGAGAAGATGGAACTGAATCTGGTTTGGAGAAGTCTTATGTGGATATGGAGTCAGCTGTAGATGTCTTCACTGACAAGGGTGGTGATGTCTTGAGGCAGTTCATTGAATGCTTTTTACTGGAATGGAATTCAAGCTCTGTTCGTGCAGAAGCCAAGTGCGTTCTTTATGGTGTCTGGCATCATGGGAAGCAGTCATGCAAGGAAACCATGTTGATGGTCCTTCTACAGAAAGTGAAATGCTTACCAAGGTATGGTCAGAATACCAATGAGTATACAGAACTTGTCACCTGCTTGTTGGGGAAGGTATCACACAATAATTCAAAGCAACAGAACTCAGAAATTGTGGACCGATGCTTGACCCATGATGTGGTAAAGTGCATATTTGATACACTTCACTCCCAAAATGAGCTTTTGGCTAATCATCCTAATTCACGGATATACAACACTTTGAGTGGTTTGGTGGAATTTGATGGGTATTATCTCGAGAGTGAGCCTTGTGTTGCCTGTAGCTCTCTTGAAGCACCCTACAGCAGGATGAAGCTAGAAACTCTGAAATCAGAAACAAAGTTCACTGACAATCGTATTATAGTGAAATGCACTGGTAGCTACACCATCCAGAGTGTGACCATGAATGTTCATGATGCTCGTAAGTCCAAATCGGTAAAAGTCTTGAACCTTTACTATAACAACAGGCCGGTGGCTGACCTTTCGGAGATGAAGAACAATTGGTCCTTGTGGAAGCGTGCAAAGATCTGCCATCTTGCTTTCAATCAAACTGAGCTAAAAGTAGATTTTCCAATTCCAATCACTGCATGTAACTTCATGATAGAGCTGGATTCTTTCTATGAAAATCTTCAAGCTTTATCCCTCGAACCATTGCAGTGCCCTCGTTGCAATCGACCTGTAACTGATAAGCATGGAATATGCGGTAATTGTCATGAGAATGCCTATCAATGTAGGCAGTGCCGTAATATTAATTATGAGAATCTGGATTCCTTTTTATGCAATGAGTGTGGGTATAGCAAATATGGTCGTTTTGAATTTAATTTCATGGCGAAACCGAGTTTCACTTTTGATAACATGGAGAATGATGATGATATGAAGAGAGGGTTGGCTGCTATAGAATCTGAATCAGAAAATGCTCATAGGAGATATCAGCAACTTTTGGGCTTCAAGAAACCTTTGCTTAAGATTGTATCCAGCATTGGTGAGAATGAAATGGACTCTCAACAGAAGGATTCTGTTCAGCAAATGATGGTCTCTTTGGCTGGACCTTCATGTAAGATTAATCGTAAAATTGCTCTTCTTGGTGTCCTATATGGTGAGAAATGCAAAGCAGCCTTTGATTCTGTCAGCAAAAGTGTTCAGACTCTTCAAGGGCTTAGACAGGTTTTGATGACTTACTTGCATCAGAAACAGTCTGATAATACAGTTGCCTCCTCAAGATTTGTTGTTTCTAGGTCACCAAACAGTTGCTATGGCTGTGCTATTATGTTTGCGACACAATGTCTTGAGATGTTACAGGTGCTATCAAAGCACCCAAGCTCCAAGAAACAACTTGTTGCTGCTGGCATCTTATCTGAGTTGTTTGAAAATAATATTCATCAAGGTCCTAGGGCAGCTCGTGTTCAAGCCAGGGCAGCACTTTGTGCCTTCTCTGAAGGTGATATGAATGCAGTGGCTGAGTTGAATTGTTTAATACAAAAGAAAGTCATGTATTGTCTTGAACATCATCGCTCCATGGAGATTGCCTTGGCTACCCGTGAAGAGTTGCTGTTACTGTCAGAGGTGTGTTCTTTGGCAGATGAATTTTGGGAGTCTAGACTACGGGTTGTCTTCCAGTTGTTATTTTCTTCTATTAAATTGGGGGCCAAACATCCTGCTATATCTGAGCATGTTATTCTTCCTTGTCTGAGGATTATATCTCAGGCATGTACTCCTCCAAAACCAGATACTGCAGAGAAAGAGCAAGGAATTGAAAAGGCTGCCCCAGTGTCACCATTAAAGGATGAAAACAACTTGAATGCACCTGGATCTTTAAGTGGCCCTGTCAGTGGGAGTAAATCTGTACCAGAGTCATTGGAGAAGAGTTGGGATGGCTCTCAAAAGACTCAAGATATTCAGTTGGTAAGCTATTCGGAGTGGGAAAAGGGAGCATCATATCTTGATTTTGTTAGGCGGCAATACAAAGTGTCTCAGGCAGTCAAAGGTGGTCAGAGGTCTCGGCCACCAAGGTTCGATTTCCTGGCTCTCAAATATGCTCTTAGATGGAAGCGGCGTGCTTGTAAGACTGCTAAAAGTGAGTTAGCATCATTTGAGCTGGGCTCTTGGGTTTCAGAAGTCGTATTGAGCGCTTGCTCTCAATCCATAAGGTCTGAGATGTGCATGCTGATTAGTTTGCTATGTGCCCACAGTTCATCGAGGCGATTTCGGTTGTTGAACTTGCTTATGTCATTGTTACCAGCTACTCTTTCTGCTGGGGAAAACGCAACAGAATATTTTGAATTGCTCTTTAAGATGATTGACTCAGAAGATGCTCGTCTTTTCTTGACTGTGCGGGGATGTCTGACTACAATATGCAAGTTAATTTCCCAAGAAGTTGGTAATGTTGAGTCCCTGGAGAGGAGCCTGCATATTGACATATCGCAGGGCTTTATCCTTCAAAAGCTTATAGAGCTACTTGGCAAATTTTTGGAGGTTCCCAATATCAGATCGAGGTATAAGTGCTTTGCCTGTTTTGTTATGTAGTAAACTAGTATGATTTAGTGACCAAAAAAAAAAACCTGGTTTGTTTTTTTTATCTTCCTTATAGTTTGATCTTGGTGCCAGGTTCATGAGAGAACAGTTACTGTCTGAAGTCCTTGAGGCCCTTATTGTCATTAGGGGTTTGATAGTGCAGAAGACCAAGTTAATAAGTGATTGTAATCGACTTCTGAAAGACCTCCTAGACAGTCTTCTTCTTGAGAGCAGTGAAAACAAGCGTCAGTTCATCCAGGCTTGCATCTCTGGTCTGCAAATCCATGGACAGGAGAGGAAAGGACGGACTTCTTTGGTATGTAGGAGATTTTTCTGTCTTGTATGTTTGTGTTCTTATATCTTCTTTTTTCCCATTCTGTGTCATGCGCCCCCAGGGGTTGTCTTCCTACAGTTTAAAATCATGCTTCTTTCTTTGAAGGTAAAAAAATATGAAATACTTGTGAATGCATTATCATCACTCTTATCATGGATTTCTTTTTTCTTGAAGTCCTCTTATTTGGTACATTTTTTGCTTATAGGGAATTCTTCTTGTATATTTGATCTGAATGGTTACTGTCTCAAACTTCTACTGTGTGTGCAGTTTATCTTGGAGCAGCTTTGCAATCTGATCTGCCCATCAAAACCGGAAACTGTATATTATTTGATTCTGAACAAGGCACACACTCAGGAGGAGTTCATCAGGGGATCAATGACCAAGAATCCTTATTCCAGTGCTGAGATTGGTCCATTGATGCGTGATGTGAAAAACAAAATCTGCCACCAGTTGGATCTATTGGGTCTCCTTGAAGATGACTATGGGATGGAATTGCTAGTAGCTGGAAATATTATCTCTCTCGATTTGAGCGTTGTTCAAGTTTATGAACAAGTTTGGAAAAAGTCAGTTAGTCATTCGTCAAACACAGTAGCTGGCAGTACATTGCTATCCTCCAATGCTGTCACGTCAACCAGAGATTGTCCTCCGATGGCAGTAACCTACCGGCTTCAGGTTTGTTTCTACTAAGTTTGTCGTTTAAGTAAATATGTTCCTACTTGATGTGCAAATTTTTCTTTTCGTTCCATATGTTCCACATGATTTGCATATTCAAGGTGACTCTTTGGGTATCATTTCTGGGGATTTTTTCAAACATGTGGTATTTGCTACAACATACTTGAATGTAGTATTGTAGTTGCTTTTTTTGGTTAATTTAAGAGGTGCATGTCAAAGTTAAATTCACGTATGGGATGGTTAAATACTTAAATATTTTCTTTAACAATCCATTTTATCTCTTACATATTGTTTGTGTTTTGCTTATCATTGTACGGATTACATTGAAAGACCAAAGTTCAGGAAGTATGTTGTTATTTGGTTGCTCACATTAACAGATGAGTTGTTTTACAATTTGGCAGGGGTTAGATGGTGAAGCGACTGAGCCCATGATCAAAGAATTGGATGAGGATAGAGAGGAATCTCAAGATCCTGAGGTTGAGTTTGCAATAGCAGGTGCAGTCCAGGAGTGTGGTGGACTAGAAATTCTTTTGGGCATGATTCAGGTGTGTGAGACATTGTATAATTTCTAGAAATGTCTTAATGGTATGAGTAGATGCATATCTCTCTTAGTATAATTTGAGTTTTTCTTTTGAGCTCTGGAGTTTCAAGTCAAGGGATTATATAAAAAAAAGATCTTGAAAGAGGCTACTGAATGATCTAAATATTAGAATTGCAACAGAAGTCCTTTTCCTGTAAGTATCTAATTTAATCTTCCAAATGGATGTGTTTCAGAGAAAATATAACAGTTATCTATCGTATGAAGAAAATATAACTAACAGAATTACCATGAAACGTACTGTTGTGCTTTCATTTTGTAAAAACATGCTACCAAAGTTTATAGCTAGAGTTCCTTTTCGTTCAGGGTTTAAGTAGGTAATACATATTTTTATGATCGAGTGGGCTACTGGGCTGTACTTTGCAGTTAAAGTTGGGTTGTTTTGGAGAGTTCTCCAAGGTGTAAAACTTGAATTGAAATTTAGACATATGGTTCTCTCTTTCTAATAAGAAGATCTTGATTTTCTTTGAAAGTTATTTTTTATACAAGTATTGAACTATCCCAGTGCTCTGAATGTTACAATAAGTAGAGAGGCCCACAAGGTTCATATACTAGGTTTTTAATTTTTTTTGGGGAGATTATTTCATCAATATGGGATGTGGGACCCTACTCGCACGTGGAGAGGTAAACAGAATATTAAAATGCATATTCAGAGATATAACAAGTGCATCTATTGCACAAACAATAGGGGAATTAGTCACCAAATAAATAAATTCATGTGTTGCCCAAACCCTCCCAAGTCCAACTCAGATATCATGTTACAATAGGCCTGTTTGGAGTTAGCTTAAATAGTTAGCTTTTAAGTTTTAAGGGATTTGGAGTAAAAATAAGTCAGATCCGTTTGGACCTTGACTTTTTACTAGTTTATGTAGTAGTTTTTTTGGACAAAAAATGCTTATTTAGGCTGATTCAAGAAGTTGATTTTATGAGCTTTTCTTTCGATTTTTTTGGAGTTTTGTCGCGGGTCCCACATAACTTTTTAGTTTTTGATATTCATAAAATATTATTAGTGACGTAAAAATATTTGAAATTCATATTTTGTGAACTATTATGCATAATCTATACATACATGTAATTATTTTTTTATTTTAACACAAAAAAGCTAGAAAGTCAATCCAAATAGATTTTTTCAATTCTTTAAAGAACACCTCAAACGGTTTTGGAGGACTTTTTTAACTTCGACTTTTTTGCAAAGCTTTTCAAACCGCAGTTTTTCACTTAAAACCCAATATCCAACCCAAAACTAATTTGCAATGAGCCCACAAGGCTCATATAACTAGATGGGGAACACTGGCGTGGTTCTGTTTTGCTCCAGGTGACCTCTTACCATCTATTTGGTGGTGTCTTGAATATACAGATGGTGAATGTACACGTGGGTAATTCTGTACCCATTCCTCTGATAGTCTTGTTACAAATCTGGTTCTTTAAACCATACGCATGTGATGAAATATCAACTTATCTGGTGTTCACTCTAATTCTGTGCATCTGACACTGGTTCCACCCCTGCAGCGTTTGCGAGATGATCTGAAGTCTAACCAAGAACAGTTGGTTGCAGTGCTTAATCTCCTCATGCACTGCTGTAAGATTAGAGAAAACAGAAGGGCCTTATTAGGATTAGGAGCTTTAGGTATACTCCTTGAAACAGCAAGGCGTGCTTTTTCCGTGGATGCCATGGAGCCAGCTGAAGGCATTCTTCTGATTGTGGAGAGCCTGACATTGGAAGCTAATGAAACTAATACTATTAGCATTACACAGAGTGCTCTTACAGTTGCTACTGAAGAAACTGGTGCAGGTGAACAGGCCAAGAAAATAGTTCTGATGTTCCTGGAAAGATTGTGCCATCCTTCAGGTCTGAAGAAGTCAAATAAACAGCAGAGAAACACGGAGATGGTTGCAAGAATTTTGCCTGCCTTGACCTATGGTGAACCTGCAGCAATGGAATCACTCATCCAGCATTTTGACCCTTACTTACAGAACTGGGGTGAATTTGACCAGCTGCAGAAAGAGCATCAAGACAATCCAAAAGATGAAAGCATTGCTCAGCATGCAGCCAAACAGAGGTTTGCTATGGAGAACTTTGTTAGAGTTTCAGAGTCACTGAAGACAAGTTCTTGTGGGGAGAGATTGAAGGACATCATATTGGAAAAAGGAATTGTTACAGTTGCAGTCAGATATCTGAATGAAAGTTTTGCATTTACGGGGCACACTGGCTTTAAATCAAGTGCAGATTGGGCATCCGGTTTAAAACTTCCATCTGTTCCACTAATACTGTCTATGCTCAGGGGGTTGTCAATGGGGCATTCGGCCACTCAAAGGTGTATTGACGAAGGAGGGATCTTACCATTGCTCCATGCATTGGAGGGAGTTTCGGGAGAAAATGAGATTGGGGCGAGGGCCGAAAATTTATTGGACACACTCTCTGATAAGGAGGGAAAAGGTGATGGGTTCCTGGCAGAGAAAGTTTGCAACTTGCGGCATGCCACTCGCAATGAGAAGAGACGTCAAGCTCTAAGAAAGAGAGAGGAGTTGCTTCAGGTACTTGTTTTTCGAGTCCTTGAATTTTTCTCAAAATAACTGGAAACAGTTCTTCAATTTAAGATGTGGTGTGCAATTTTTTTACTTACACCTATGAATGCTTTGCATAGTGTAACATGATAGATCTGTAAAATGTGGTATCATTAATTTTTGTTTAAAGAAGCAGTCGATACAAGTAGAGCTTCGTGTGCATCTTAAGCTGTATTGAAGAGTCATTTTATAGCATACTTATGCCGGTAAATCTGGGCGCTCCCATTTTAGTCATCTTTGTAGGCAAATAGGGCAAACTTATTTTGCTATTGATCCTAGAGGCTACATGCCTAAAAAAATTTCTGAATGTGGCTAGATGCCTAGAATGAATCTCTCTCTCTTTCCTCTTTTTTCTGTTCTTCCTTTTCGCTTGCCCTCGCAGGTAGTCCTTAGCTCTGATCCACATATAGTTATACCATGCACAAACTTCCAAATCTACATCTGATGTCCAAAATTTTGTGATGACAGGGACTTGGTATGAAATGGGAACCGGCTTCAGATGGTGGTGAACGAATTGTTGTTGCTCAGCCACTTCTTGAAGGCTTGGATGAAATGGAGGAGGAGGATGGGGAGCTAGCTTGCATGGTCTGCCGAGAGGGCTACAAATTGAGACCTACCGACTTGCTGGGTGTTTACACTTACAGTAAGCGTGTGAATATGGGTGCTGGAACTTCAGGAAGTGGTCGTGGGGACTGTGTATACACAACAGTTAGTCACTTCAACATTATACATTTCCAGTGCCATCAAGAAGCTAAAAGAGCAGATGCTGCGCTGAAGAACCCCAAAAAGGAATGGGATGGTGCAGCCCTTAGAAACAATGAGACCCTCTGCAACAATTTATTTCCCCTGAAGGGTCCATCAGTTCCAATGGCACAATATGTACGCTATATTGACCAGTACTGGGATTACCTCAACGCTCTTGGACGTGCTGATGGAAGCCGGTTACGGTTGCTGACGTATGACATTGTTCTGGTACGTAATTATCTTCATTTGTTTTTCTATGCTTTTGCTATTTAGTTTTTCCTTTTTTTTTGGCCTATTTGAGCGCTCATACAAATGTCCTGTTGTGCATATGCTTGTGCTCCCATCTACACGTGCTTGTCAATCATTTAATGCACACAATTCCTATTACCAGCTTCAGTAAAAAAAGAAAATGATTGTTGTATTTTTTTCTATCCCTTATGTCTAGGAAGCACGAATACTTCCCACGGAGTGCCGTGGCAGTATCGAACACGGATACGGCCAGGACACGTATCCAACACGGCTAGAAGTGTCCTGAATAGTGAACTCAGTCGGACACGGCCAGGATATGTCTAGGACACGGCTAGGATAAGTCTAGGATACAGCCAAGACACGACCAAGAATTTTTTTTATTAAAAAAACAGCTTTTAACTATTAAAAAATTATTTTTTTAATATATTTTTTGTTACATAACTTATATATTATGAATGTTAATAGATGCAATGATGTTTGATAAAAATAGTGGATATTTAATTTGATCTATTTCAATTTTAATCAAAAAAATAATATTTTTTAGGTCTTATTATTAATATTGTTATAATATATGTTTTATTTTTAATATATTACAACTCTATTATTATATAAAAATATATTATATTATTTTAATGGCCGTATCCTTGCCATACCCGTGTCCCATATTTTTTAACTTTGTCGTATCCCCATGTCCGTATCGTGTTGGATGTGACACCCGTGTCCGTATCCGTGCTTCCTAGCTTAATGTATTTATATTAGCCTGGCTTCTGAAAGATCATCCCCTCTGAAGCTCTCCATTTGAAAGAATCCTAAGGTGACCAAATTTTCATGAACCATGTTTGATTGTGTATATAATCTTTGGAGAAAATTCTAGAATAATTATTTCCGTCAATGTGGTTCTGAATTATTGCAGCAATTTGCCTGGTACTAGTCTGCTCCACTGTGCAGGAGGCGCTCAAGTGGAAACTCTTAAGACAAAGAAACATTCTTATGAATACTATTAGTTATGATTGTGCCACTGAATAAAGTGCAATTCACTATGGAGATGGTGATAGTTCTTGCTTCTGATTGTTGTGCATTGTGTTTCAGATGCTTGCTCGATTTGCTACTGGTGCATCATTTAGTGCGGACAGCAGAGGTGGGGGAAAGGAAAGCAACTCTCGGTTCCTTCCTTTCATGATTCAGATGGCTCGTCACCTACTTGATTTTGACTCCTCCCAGCGGCGTATCATGGCCAAGACTATTACAACATATTTAGCCTCTTCCACATTGGATTCCAAACCCTTCATTTCTTCTGGAACACAACCTTCTGGTGGAACTGAAGAAACAGTCCAATTCATGATGGTGACCTCACTTCTCTCAGAATCTTACGAGGCATGGTTGCAACATCGTCGTGCCTTCTTGCAGCGTGCAATATACCATGCATACATGCAGCGCCCTCATGGCCGGTCGCCACACCGCTCATCATCCAATCCAACGAATGTTGTTAGATCCGATTCTGGAAGTACCAGTGGAAGCTTCACAACAGAAACTGGTGGCACAGACGAGCTATCATCCACGATTCTACAGATGCTTGTTTACACTGGCTTGATCGAGCAGCTGCAGCGTTTTTTGAAAGTTAAAAAGTCAGCAAATGTAGCCTCCAATCCTGCAGAAGGAAGCCCGAAGGAGCTAGAGGGGGAAGATGAGAGTGGAAGCTTGGAAATTTGGGAGGTGGTGATGAAAGAGAAGCTTTTACATGCAAAGGAAATGGTTGGGTTCTCCAAGGAGCTGCTGTCGTGGCTCGAAGACATGACTTCCGCTACTGATTTCCAGGAGGCATTTGATGTCATTGGTGTTTTGCCCGATGTGCTCTCCGGTGGCTATTCACGGTGTGAGGACTTCGTGAATGATGCAATTAGTGCAGGAAAAAGCCGAGGATTTTAGATCATCAGGACAATATTTTTTAGGCGATTGGTTGGTTATATGGTGTTTCTGCAAATGAGTTGTATGTTGTTGTATCAAAAATTTCCCATGGTGTTGTATCAGAAATGATGTTTGTTCGATTCTCGTAGAGGATGAAGGAAGGTTAGCTTCCCAGCTCCACCTTTGACACTGATCCTGGTAGGTCTGTTGTAACATGGTACTAAGTTAATGAAAGCCTTTCTAAAATGGCTCTGGTGTTGTTGCACAGAGTTTAATGCTCCGTTTGGTTGAAAGGATAAAAAATAAGAATGTTATATTTTCTATCTTCCAAAAAAAGAAAGTAGAAATGATTAATTTTTTTGTGTTTAGTATTAAAGAAAAAATAAAATGATGAAAAAATATAAATATATAATATGTAATTGATAAATATGATATATGAAAAAATAACATACATTTCAATACAAATAGTTAATTTTACATTCACTTTTTTCCCAATTTTGGAGGGATTGATTTTAGTGACTTAAAAAGAAAGTTAATTCATCTATTTTTTCATCCATCTTATTTTTTTTCCTTACCAAGTATGATGTTTTATCTAAGGGTGTTCAAATTTCTGATTACCCGTAATTTTTCACCCTACTCGACCTTATTGATTGGCTAACCGATAAAATCGGGTAGAAATGTTGAAGATTTTTTGGTCTTCCGATTAAATCGGGTAGGAATGCGAAATATCCATCAATTTTCGTATTCCTACCCTACCCTACCTTACCCGCATATATATATATATATATATAAACTAAAAATCCTAAGTCCCTAACGCCTCGTCGCCTCCTTATCTGTCTCGCCTCTTTCGCCTCCTCATCTCGCATTTTTCACCTATCTCGTCCTCTCTTTGAACACCCTTACCTAGCCCAGTAGCTCACCTCTCTACTCTAAGTGCTCTCTGGCATCTCTTCGAGTCCTAGCCTCCTAAGTACTCTCTCTCTCTCTCTTGACTGTTTGGGGGCGATTCAATGACATCGAATCGATGATCCCAGGTCTGTCGATGATTGGTGGTTGCTCAGGACTATTGATTAAGGCTACAAATACTATGGTTTTTGAGATTTTATGGCCTTGTGCTTTCTCTCTCTCTGTCTCTCTCTTAGTTGATCGTTTGGGGGCAATTCGATGTCTTTGAATCGATGGTCCCAAGTACTCCGTTCATCAAATCGATGGTCCCAGGTGGTAGCCCGTCGATGGTTGGTGGTTCTACCTAGGACCATAGTTTTAAAAATCGGCCCGGATCTCAACCCGGCAAAGTGACCGGGTTAATGGGTCACTGGTTCAACCAGTCATATAATAAAAAAAATTAATATGTATTGTAAAAATATTAAAAAAGCAATAAAAATTAAATGACTCCCTGATTTTATATTGATTTTGATTTTTTGATCCAATATTTGTGCACACAGTCATTGTCCAATGCAAGTGAGATCAAAAGCAGGGTGTTAATTAAGAACTCAAAAACAAGTACAACCACTAGCAACAATATCCTCAAATTGAACAACCAATAACAATATCCCCAAATCGAACCACCAGCAACAATACCAATATATATATTCCAGTCAACAAACAAATCCAAATTGAACACCAGAAGCACAGGCCCAGATGAAAAAAAATTCAAAAAAAGTGGAGTTAAATAATTACAAACATAAAGAAGAAAGATTAACTTCTATTCTCTTGCCTTGCTGCCACTAAGAGAGGAAATATCACAAAAATCTCTAGTCTGTTGTGTGACTTGTAAGAGAGAAAGAGATGGGATGCACACAGAAGTCCTACTGAAGTGCAAAGGTTTTACCACTGAGTTGGGTCACAAAGAACAACAATAACTAAAGAGATCGAGATCCAAATTTATACACAGATCCATATTTATGCTATGTCTTACTTGAGGAAAGGAAATCCATAGAGAATGAAGGAAGGATATCCATTGACTTCGACTATGAAGCAGCAAGTACATCAATAAATCTGAATCTCTTTGAGGAAATCCATGGAGAACGTCTTACCTGCTGCCTTTGACTTCGACTGTTTAACGGTGTAAGGCCTTCGACTGTTCAGCACTTCGATTGAGTCGCAGCACAAAGAGAGCAGTGAGGTGTGAGGTTGTCGTATCTCTCTCAGACGTTAGCGAGAGGTAGAGAGCACAAAAATATTTAGGGCAAAAAATGCCTAAAAGGGCCAAAACCCTAGTATTTATATCCTTTTTTATTGATCCGGCCGGTTTATTACACACCGTCCGATTTGAACGATTTGCTCAAGAATTGGGCGGTTCGGCGGGTTTCTTCCGGGTTTTGTGTCTAAACGATCCAATACAAGAACCAGCCCGGCTTAGGCTCCGGTTCACCGGATCAACCCGCCGGGCCAGGTTTTAAAACACTGCCTAGGACTGTTGGTTGGTGATTTTGCTTAGGACTGTTGGTGGTTTTCTGAGATATTCTGTGCTCTATGATCATAGTATATGATTTCTGATTTTTCTGAGATTTTATATATGATTTTTAAGATTTTGTATATAATTTTATTGTATTTTTAAATTGGTGTATGTAACTTAATTGAATTGTTAAAATGATACAAAAATTAATAATTTCAAAACGTGTTCACCTGATTTCTTATCCGATTAATTTGGAGGGAATTCGAATATGAATACTACACTTGATAGAGTAGGATAGGTCAAGAAAAAAATTTTCTACAAAATATCAAGTAGAAAGATGAAAAATCATATTTCTTACCCGTATGGTAGGGTGAATATTTATAATTTTATCTGTACTTCCAACTTTTTATCTTTCTAACTTTTCATCCTTCCATTTTTCAATTGTACAAAACGGATCTTCAGCTTTTATTACCCCAGGTGTTTCTGAATTCTGGCTATTGCGTCTACAAAACACAGAATAACACACCTGGAATCAAAAGGGAAATCTTGTGATCTGTTACCATCCCAATTATAGCGTTTGACAAGCATTCACATATCATATTGCTTATAAATTTTCTTTTTTTCGGTACAATATCACTTATCAATTCAGATATCAATACGGTACATCAAAATTAACTCACTTTCAAGCAGGAACAATCTTTAACCTTGGGGGTATGCTTAGAAATACTCAGTTCATAGCATCGTAATCATCTAACTTCTCGTTGTACTCCAGGACCTTTCTCTTTATCTTAGATGTATCTACCCATGTGACGAAGTCTTCCATATTTCTTGTTACAAGAAATGCTGGGTCACTAACTGTGTCTGGACCCACTCGGATATGCCCCTGCTCTATATAGGTGACAGCCTCTTTTAAATGTTCAGCAAACTTTAGTCGCACCAAAACAGTCGAGAGCCTACGCCTGCAGATGAAGAAAATATTCATGTAGTAAAAATAATGTAGGAACACATCAACTGGGACAGCACAAAAAAGTTTGGGTTCATATATGTCGTTATTCTTTTTTTATTTTTTTAGATGTTTGAATAGCACAATTATTTGCTTTTTTAGCAGTATAACTATATAGCACCATCATTAAAAGTTAAAACCACATAAGGCAAGCAGAAGCCATATGAAGAGCAGCCAAAAAAATCGGGTTAAGAAATCTTCATCATCTTACTGCCCTATGATGGTTTATGCAGCTCACATACCGACAGAAGGATGACACAGATAAGCGATCACACAACGCCAAACTCTTCCTAGAGGGTATGACACCCATGTTGTACCTGCATTGACATGTCTCAATTTATTAAAATATAGTCTTCAATTATGTGCCAAAAAAAGTCTGGAAATAAGGACAAGGGAATTTCAAAGTGCATAAATTTGAACATTAGCTTCTTTGCTTCAGCCTCCATAAAGGAGTTCTCTTAAAATGTTTCCTAAGGGAATTCTGTCATCTAGGAAACATAAGAAAATGAAAACTTTCTGATGTTTTCGGGAAATGGGCAATTTTTGAATTTACCAACTTCAAAATGTTTTCAAAAAGATATATCCTATTTCAGTTAACATGTTAAAAGCCACAATTCTACCTTATATTATAATGCACAATCCACAAACCAAGGCAATTGCAATAAACGAGCCAAGGCAACATGATTAAAAGTTACATTGTATACTATAGTACACAATCCAGAAAGAATCAGGATTCTTGAAGCATCCTATCAATCCTACTGAACAAGTGCAATCCCCCTCCCACACAAACCGGCAATCTACTAGGATCGATCCCCAGAGCTGGCTTTCAGACAAACCACTAGAACTAAGGACCAACTCTTTAAGAAAGAAATATTGTCTTGTCTACTTGTTCTCCTATCAGCCAAAACTGAAAACGTCGGTCTCAGTAGATCCTTTTATGTTGCACATCCACTGGCGAATCTCAATTGGATTTCTTTTGGCTGAAGCTTCTTGTTACTACTATCTTGGGAAAAAATGTGAACTGGTTGAGATTATCTGTTAAGCTGAAACATGCTAGATTATTTTCATCTCACAGGGGACATGTGCCTCTGCTGCCAGAAGCCCAACAAACCAGAGCTTTAACCGGAATAATCAGAGCACAAAATCAATGTAAGATACAAAGAACAAACGCCAAGAATGGCTACAAAGGCAGTGGCTCACATTCTCGCCCTAAAACGAGTTACAATCACATGAGTTTCTCAAATAATGTCTCCTAATAAAACACTAAAAGTAATACTTTCTTATATTTTTTTTTATAGGCGCAAATAAAAAGCTTGAAACTATGGTAACGAATGAGAAACAACACCCAAATAAAAAATAAATGGCAATTCCAAATTTCCAAATAAGAACAAACAAAAAAATTTGTTAATCATCAATAGAAAGTAAACAAACTCACAGCTTTTCGAGGAGAGCATCGGTCATCTCAATTCGAAATGGGTCTCTTGGGTCCATCTGCTTGAGTATGGTCACTAGCTTCTGCACCATTCTACACAAACCCGAATACCTTTCCACCCCCACCCCCAAAAGACAAAATGAGATTTAAGAAAACCACAGCTAAAACATTATTAAATTTTAAGAACTAATTGCTGCACAATTACACCTATCTACACCATACCGTAGCAAATTCAGAATCCAAATTACAGAACGTGTGTGGTGTATGTAAATGTGTGTGTAGAGAAAGAGAGAGAAAAGAGAGATGACGGGTACTTTTTGTAGTCGTCTCTGCCGGTGACGTGGTAGCGACGCATTACATCAGCTTCCCTATGACCACCTTCTCTTTTCCATTCCAGGAAATTCACCTTCTTCAGTAGCTTCTTCTCATGATATTTTAGCTTCCTCATGGTTTACCTATTTGCCTGTTACAGTCAAACTCTCTATGTCTATGTCGATGTGGAGAGAGAGAGAGAGAGAGAGACAGGAAACGCAAACCCTAAAACCTGAGAAGCGAAGCGCAAACCCTAAACCTAGAATTCGAATGAAAACGATGTACTCGGTGAAGTACATGTGGGTTTTCTTAGTGGACTGAAAATTGGATTCGAGCCGAGCAAATTGTTTTGGGCTGTAAAGTATTGAAAAAGCCCAAAGTAAACGGCCCATTAATGGTGCGTGTGGACATAATTTATGGCCCGATAAGTACAGGAGCTATCCAGTCACTTTTAGCCTGACATCCCTTTTACTTTAGTGTCTCATTGTTTGGTACCAAAAAGCACATTTTTGGTACCGTACTTTCATTTTTAGCCCAATAAAAATGAGTCACGTGTATAATTTGACAATTTTTAATTTTTTTAATAAATAAAAATAAATTATTTAATTAAAAATTGATAATCGAGATTAATGGATGAGTGGTACGATAGTCTTGCCTTTTAGGACCTGTTTATTTATTGGGTTTGGGGGTGTGAAAAAAGGGGTTTAACCAAAATAGTCCAATAAATCAGTCATACTCATGTTTATTTGCGGATTTAAGGTTCGGAATTCAAATCTCGGCCAATATATCTACCAACATAGGATAAATAGGTGATTTGACCATTGTATCCTTAATAAATTATTATATCTACTCAAATCACATCCCAACCTCCAACCACTTTGCTCTTAACAAACATTAATATTTATTAGATTGATCAATGAACAATTTAGTCAAATACATGATAATTTTTGGATATAATTGTTATTAATCCGTGAGTCCCACGTATATTTATGCTACCTAACAAACAAATATACAGATAGAATTTGTGTACTAATCTATAATATAAAATAGAGTAGACTTCAATAAAACTCATTCGACGGTCTTAAATAAACTCATCTAATGGCCACCAATATTATTTTTAAAACTATTTATATTACACCGTGTCTTCAAACACGAGTTAACCCCTAGTCCATGTACAAAAGAGGGGTTGAATTTGAAAAAGATTTGATAAAACCAATCCAATCCTCCTTAGAAAAACAATCCAACACATGCCATAAGGCTTTGTTTGATAGTAATGGGTGCCCGGACATGGATAAAGTGCTTAGGGTTCTGGACACATTAATCACAAATCTACCATCCAATAGTGTGTATTATTTAGTTATAAATGTACTCAAAATGGTGGTTTTTAGCATTGGTAAGCTCCATCAAAACTTATAAATCAGTGATGATTGAATCACAAAGCCATCTCTATTGGCCATTTTTCATAAATGACAGCAATTGTGGCACATACTATCCTATTTATTTGTGTATAACTTACTCATTAACAAAACAACCATGGTAGTTTAGATTGGTGGATTGTGATAGTTAATACCTCGAGATTCAAAGTTCGAATATAGCAAGAGATATCTTGTTCACCCTACGAGTGTGGTTCGTTAGTAGTAACGTACATTTCAAATTTATATAATAATCGCGAGTCCTAAAATTGCGTATTTGATAAAGTTCTTGATTAAACACATTTTATGAATATGTGTTAATAACAAAATTCGTCAAGAAATTTCTGCATTATTAGTTCTAATTATTAGATGAGTAGATCTCATTGAATAATATTGTGAGTAAGACCCCCAAACCTGCAAAAATTAAAGGGTGAATGGTTACCCATTTTTGAATCCAGTTATATCATCAAATTGATCACCTGGGTAGGTGTGCTCTATATGCCACCCAAACAAATACATAACGTGCCAACTGTGTCCATAAATGCATCTTGTAGTTTCACTGTCAATAAAAATTGAAATTGTTGAAAGCATCAGAAAGCCCATGTGAAATTAAGAGATTTTTTTTTTTTTTTTTCAATGGTCAAGGATAGGTCATACACGTCGAAATTAGGGTATTCATGAAGGATAAATTTCTCATCATGGTCTGATCCTAAGAAGTTGTTAAAGTTCGAACTCAAAACGTCTAATTTTACAGTTCGTTCATGTTACCACTTTAACTATTATTTGGAGTTTCAAGAGGGGTTCTTTCACGGACCTCATTTTCTCCTTTTACATTTGGTTGGAATATTTCACAAACTTGATCAACATATCGGCCATAATCCACCCTTAATTTTATGAGTAATGTGAGTGAGATTTAAAAAATTGACGTAAGTTATCTAATCATGTAGTAGTGACGTGGTCCAATAGTGTTGTGATGAATATAATTGTTAGACTTTTTCATTAATTGTTAGACTTTTTCATTAAATTTATTAAGGTTCTTTTAATCTCGTACACTCACTTAGAATGGTTATTGGACAAGGTTAGTCATTTACTGATAAATAAATCGAGTTGCTCACTTGCTATAGCACTTCGGCCCGAGCGTGTGTCTCCCACGGAGAGCAAGTGTTATGTAGTGTCTATGGACTGGGTCTTAAATTCGATTGGATAGCCCTGATAGAAAACCTAATGAAATTAGTCGTTGTGGAAAGGGCGAAAGATATTTTAGTAGCTACTTATCATATCATTATGTTATCAAATTAAATCAATTTTTTAGATCCCGATGGAATTACTCTAATTTTATTAGTTAATCTGTTCCTCAATGTCTCAAATTTGAGTCACCAACTTGCCCTATACTCAGGATTTTTGTAAGATTGTGTAACTTGAGAATTTGCATCGTATTCATAAGTCTAAGACTAAAAGCTTTTTTTTTTTTTTTGTTGGTTACAAAACACATTATTAGTCAAAACACTACAATAGGATTTGACTAAGGTATTGAAAAAAAAAATCAACATCATACATTTATTTACCACATTTGTGGTTATTTTTACTACATTTGTAGATCTTTTTATCATTGTTGTGGTATCTCAAAAAATGATAAAAATAGTTATCACAATAATAATAAAAACATCCGCAAATGGTGATAAAAACACTCACAAATGTAGTAAACACACCTACAAATATGATAAATTTTTTTGTACAAAAGGAAAGTGTTTAAAACACCAACAAAAGTGATAAATTTTTTAGTTGTAAAATGACCCATAAAAATTATAAAAACACCCATTAAAATAGTAAAAGTTTGAGATACGTTCGGTACTGTAGTCAAGTCCACTACAATATCGTCTTAACTTGATCAACATATCGGTCATAAGTCATAACCCATCGTTATTGTTGTTACTTAACCCGTCAATAACTCGAATGGACGACTTCATGGGTCTAGTCCCTCAAAATCCTAAATTTGCGTCTCCAAATTATTTTGATATTCAGAATTTGTGTAAGACTGCGTTTCTTAACTATCTATATTGTGTTCATTAGTCTAAGACTAAAAGCACTTTTTTTTCGGTTACAAAATCACATATTATTAGTCAAACACTAGAATGTGGTGGTATTTAAAAAAAAGCAAGAAATAAAATCATCCGATCATCAATCGAATCAGAATTAAGTTAAGAGTGCAACCCATTTCTTATTTCAAGGTTACAATCATATATATGTATGAGAAAAAGTCTCTTTTTCAAAGCTCCCCACCAGCACTCGCACTCGCTCAAAATCTTCCATTACCTCTCTCCAAAACCTACCCACTACGAATCATTATTATATTAGTGCATGTTGCACTTGGACCATTTCTGGCATGCTTTGTACAATGACTTGGAATTGCAATCTGGTGTATTCGCCACGCCAGTGGTAATAGGAATGAGTTGTAAATTTAGGTATTTTAAGTTCGAAACTTGAAATTTTCATTTGAACCAGGTTATGATATATTTATCCCTCATGAATTCTCTAGTCCCGACTAGAGGTGATAAACAATCTGAGCTACTCAGGCTCGGCACATTTTGAGTTTGAATAATTTTTAGGCTCATTTAGAAAACGAGCTCTATAAACTGGACTCAAGCTCCCAAAGTTCGGCTCTTTTATATATAAAATAGTCAAGCTACTCGAACTCGGCTCGGGTTCGACTCGGCTTGAGCTTGGTCATTTAGAAAACGAGTTGAGTTTGAAAATTTTTTTAGACTCATTTTGAAAAATGAGCTCTTCAGGGTCGGGATCAAACTCATTCGTTCGCCTCATTTACATCCTTAGTCTTGACATGGATGGTCTGTCTTTGACCGGTCCGATTAAAAAATTAATTAAGGTGCGCATAAATTAGTCTAGACACCCTTAATTATAATACCAAAAAAAAATTATATGCTTAAACAGCACGAGTGTGTGTGTGTGTAATTGGACCTAGGAGTAAGCGTTTACTTCTTTTTTTTCCCTTGTATATAATTTATAGTTTTTCCTTCTATAATTCTGGAAATAGACATTATTTAAATGGATATATAATTTAATACCTACGACAGAAAATTGGATCTGTAAGCAATATTTAAAATGGCTCAAGAATCACAAATGTGTGTTGGGTGCCCACGTGCAAGTGTCGATCAGATTTCTATCCGAATTCAATCCAATATATTTCACAAATTCAGAATGTTCGATCTAATTTTGATTTGATCCAAATTTTATTTTATGTAGGCTCTTGCTCTTCTAGTTTGTATTACTTAGAGAAGAAGACGGTTACACTCTTGATAATACAATTGCATATATGTATTGGTAAGGTAAAGGTCTACCTATTTATATATTAAAGTAGTGTGGTCTTCTTGTTTGTTAGAATATTTGAGAGAATATTTGGCCGTTAGAGACTCTTTCCCTTAGGTATAACGTGACATTCTAGAAGCTGTGATATGACATTCTAGTATTATAGAGATGGTGACTACTTGCCCATGGTGTATAAGAAAGAATCTATACTATATACTAAAAGAATTAATTTAGAAGGGAGAGATTTTGAAAAACTTTTCCTCCCTAAATCCTATTTTCTCATAATGTTGAATTATTTAGTTGGTCTCCCTCCAATTGAATTTTAACATGTGGCTTATGTGACCATTTCAAACTTTTTTGATAACTACTATACATTTGAATTTATCATTATTTTTATTAACTACTTTATATTTAAATTTTTATAAAATATTAATTTAGTGCATTAGTAAGTAATTTTTTAATAATGTTAGGATGTGAGGGTGGGAGTAGCGATGACGATGACGATGATCATGATCATGACCATGAATAGATATTATAAATTTCGTATATTGCACGGGTGGACCGCCACTACTTAATAATAAGGAACATATTAGAGAGGTGCTTGATTGAATAGGCACAAAATAGTGACAGCTATGACAAATAGTCATGGGCATTTGTTATTGTTGTAGACTTCAAAATAGTCTATGCACTTACTTACATGTCCTTATCACACGAAGAAAACAAGAACAATTTTCTTTTTGAAAACTTACCCTTCTTGATTTAGTCTTTTATTTTGAGTTATATACTTCTTATACGCGAAAATATATACGATGATTAGTGTTCATTTGTTGGAATAGAGATAAAACTCGTTAAAACGAGAGACTCGTGGATTCTACACAACGGCGGTAAGATAGAATAGCGAAACATTCTAATATGCGCATAACGATGATTAATACCAACATGTTTGAATTGTTCAAAACACTATAAAAATGCTTATCTTCTGTAATATTGAACTGCTGTTGCTATAGAATCAAGTGGAGTTGGGACAAAACATCCCCAACATAAAGATACCAAATTCATTGATGTGTTAGATGTTGATGTATTGGGGAAAAAAACAGAGAAAATATAAAAAAAAAAGATAAGCAGTGAAATTTATTACAGTCTTCACATTCACTATAAAAACAATTAAATAATAAATAAGAAAGCTATATCTATTCATTTAACACTGACAATGTGGGTGCATCATGTTTGTCTTTCACCTCACCATAGTGGTGGTTGTGAAAGTGAAATATTGCCTGAACAGGCTAAGCATGGTACACACACACACACACTTAATCACTATGCAGCTAGTAAAATCTTCCCTAGCATTGTTTTTTCTTTTTGTTGGGAGGAAAAACTATGCACACACACACACATATATATATCACTTACTTCTTTTTTTTTGGATAAAATTTATTAATTTTTAGGTGCACTTATTTTTAAGGTTCACTTACTACTTTTTTTTTCTTCAAAAAGTCAACTTGTGTGCTTCAACATTTCAGTCAAACCAACCATTCATTTCGTTTTCAAAAAAAAAAAACCATTCATTTCGCATTCCAAGCTAAGTTCAAAGTGTTCGACATTAGTACATGCTACCTTTCCCGATCTATAGCGACATAAGAAGAAATGAAGGGACAATAGTAGGTGATATTTGAGAAAATTTTGTATGGGTACATCTTTGTATGGGTACATCACCTGACATTGTTATGTGGTGTGCACATCCAATGAGAGACTGTTAAAAAAATAACTCATGGGACACACTCGAATTTTTTTAAAAAAAATTCAAATGATAAATGACCGTTATTCATTGGACATATACAATTTTTTTATTGGTGACGTACACCACATGACAGTGAAAAATTTCTCGTCATATTTAGGTTGGTTACATTTATCAGGGAGATTGGTCTCCTTAGAACATCTTCAACTCTGACTCAAATTTAGGTGGTGTTTGATAAAACTGAAAGCTGAAGTCTGAAAACTGAAAGCTGAAGTTTGAAAGTTAAAAGTTGAATACTGAATTTGTGGATTGTTTGGTATCCACTGAAATTTAAGTACTGAATTGAACTAAACTGTTTGATAACTACACAGAGCTGACGTCTGAAAATAAATTAATTTTCAATTTTACCCTTCTACTCTTTAATTTGAAAATATTTATAAAATATGTCATAACATAAATCATAATCACTGTTATTATATTATAGTCTACAATTAACAAATATTTGATCAAAATAAATAAATAAATAACATCTAAATAACACAATAAGTGAACAATAACAAATTGAATAACACAATAAGTGAACAATAACATCTGATAAAAAAAAGAACAATAAATAATCAAATAATATTGAAAAAATACAATAAATTAGATTTCATTAACAATATGTGTGTGCGCCGTGAAGGTATGTGTGTGTGCAGTGCATGCGTTTGTGTGTGTGTAATTATATTATGTATGTATATTTTTGTTACAAAAGACAAGGGAAAAAAAAAAAAAAAAAAGATCGACAAGGAGAATAAATAGGTTAGGGGTTTTGGAGAGAAAACTAATTATAGTTTTAATAGGATTGTAAAATATTTCGGGGTATAATTGTCATATTGTAAATATTATTAAAGATGGTTTGTTGAGCGCTTTCAACTTTCAGAATTAAGTAAGGGATCTCCTACTTAATATTGTAGCCTATTTTTAAGGAGCACTTAACATATTAAGAGAGTTTAAATTTTGGATATCAAACGAGCTTAATTAATAAGTGCTGAATACATTCATTTTAAGTGCTGAATTTGGGTTAACAAACACACCCTTAAGTTTGAGTAAAAAAGTCCAAAAAATTTGCTCTAACATTTGAGTCAAACTTATATCAAATCAAGAGAGACTCAAATTCTTATATAAATCTTTAATGGTGAGATTTCACTATCTTTTAAAGATCTAATAGTCATATTTACTCTCTTTTAAATTTGAGTTTGCCCACATTTAAATTTGGGTTTATCTTTTTTGTAAAATTTGAGACATTTGTATCAAATCAAATTTTTTACTCAAATATTATTTTAATTTTGAATAAAAATTTGAGTCACGATTAAAAATACTCTTATAAATGTGATAAATGGTGAAACCACTAGAGACGTACCAACCTTTAATTATTGATGATAGAATGGGGATCTTCCCATGCCTTAGTTGTTGTACCTCTAAGCTCATTTCTACCATACCTACCTGAACTAACCTAATCAGGTATCTATATCTCACATCTGCAATGATTCAAAAAATTATTAAGAACATGGTAAAGATGGTAAAATAACAACTCAATTTATGGCTAGCCAATCATTCAAATTTTGGGTATGTATCATCGAGTGTTTTGAAGGAAAAATGACGGAATATACGAATAACCTTTGATAGATTGAAAATCGAGAAACATTGATTCATGTGACCGATTTTAAATAATTGAAATTAAAATTTTGTTGATTTAAAATGAGTATGATTGAGTGTTTTTTTCAAAAAAAAATAATAATTTATATCTTTCTGGAGATCAGTTTTACAATTATTTTTATAAATTGGAAAGAAAGGCAACTAAAACAAGGTAGGTTGAAAGTAATTTCACTACTACCAATATTTCTCAATCACAAATTGATTTATAGCTACGATGAAAAGTGATTTACAGTTACTTTTTACTTTAAGTAGTAGTAATAATAAGCACTTTTACTTTCTTTTCTTTTTTCGTGAAGAATTATTTTTTCAATTAAAAAATAAAAGGTTGCATTATGCCTATGGATAAGACTCGGTGGCCATTTTTAACACAAATGTTAACATTACATAAATTCGATATGAAATTAATAATTTAGGGTTAATTAGCTCTCGATATTCTATATAATAAAGTAGTTTACAATTCAAATCTCAAAAGATAAACAAAATGGCTTTTGTTATTCGCGGTTGAGATTGCTTTAAATTTTACTTTAAAATTAATCTAATGGCGAATATTAACACCCTATATTTAATAGGAAAAATTGGCCCCTAAGGGTGTGTTTGGAGTAATTTTTTAAAAAACTTATAAAAATTATTTCTCATAAATACTTAAAAAAAAATAATAGTGTTTGAAACCGCCTCACTACTACCTCTACCACCACCACCATCGCCGCCGCCGCCACCACCACCACCACCACTGCCACTACAGCCGTCGTCACCGCGACCACCCCCATAACCACCACCACCACCACCGTCGCAGCCACCGTCGCCGTTGTCGTCGCCACCACCGCCGCCGCCACCACCACCATCACCACTGCCCTCGCCACCACAGTCATTGCCACCCACCACAACTATCATCATCTCCTACCACCACCACTGCCGCCCACCACCTCTCACCCCCACTACAAACCGATGCTTAAATTCTTATATCTCTTCTCTATGTTTGTGATTTGATTTTGGATATGAATACAAATATGTTTATTGTTTATCATTTTTTATTACACTGTGCCTTCAGGCACAGACAATAACTAGTTTATATAATAAAGTACAATACAATTCAAATTTCAAAAGATAAATAAAATGACTTTTTCTATTCGCGGTTGAGATCGCTTTAAATTTTACTTTAAAGTTAATCTAACGGCTAATATTAACACCCTAAATTTAATATGAAAAATAGGCCACTAAGGGTGTGTTTGAAGTGACTTTTTAAAAGTATTTTTAGAAATTATTTCTCATAAATACTTTAAAAAAAATAGTGTTTGAAACCACCCCACCACTACCTCTAACACCACCACTGCCACTGTTCCACCACCACCACCACCACTGCCACCACTGACCACCCCCACCCCCACCCCAACCACCATCACCACCCCACCACCTTCATCGCCCCATCACCATTACTATCGCCACCCTACCATACCCACCACCGCCGCTGCCACCACCTTACCACCACCATCACCACTTTCATTGCCCCACCACCACCATAACCACTACCACCACCACCCCACCATCATCACTACCACTACCACTACCACCACCACCATCACTTCCACTGCCCCACCACCACCACTGTCGCACCTTACCACCACCGCTACTATTCCACTATCACCCCCACCACCATCCCTATGACCATCATAACTACCACCACCGTCGCCACCCCCACCGTCGTCACTACCCCACCTTCACTCCAACCCCACCCTCACTGCCCCACCGCCACCGCCACCACCCACCACTGATTGCTACCATCGTCATCCATGGCCACCACCCACCACCATCGTCATCTTATTATTATATTTATTATCATTACCACCATCATCCCACTACCACCGTCGCCCACTATCAACACCCACCACCACCCATCACCACCAGTCATTGTCACCTACCCCACCACCACCTGTCATCGCCCACCACCCCCACCACCCCATGACCATCACAACTACCACCATCATCGCCACTGCCCCACCGCCGCCGCCACCACCACCATGGCCACCCACCACCGATTGTTACAATCGTCATCCATGGCCACCACCCACCACCATCGTCATCTTATTCTTATATTTATTATCATTACCATCATCATCTCACTACCATCGTCGCCCACTGTCAGCACCCACCACCACCCATCACCGCCAGCCACTGTCACCTACCCCACCACCACTACCATTTGTCATCGCCCACCACTACAGCCACTCACTGTCACCTACCCCCACCACGCTTTCCACTGCCGCCATTCGCCACCGCCTATCACATTGTCGCATAGAAGCACTCATCGTCGTCCACCACCACCATCAACACTGCCCACCATTACCGTCGTCTACCACCATCCACACTCACCACCACCACTGTTGTCACCCACGACTGTCACTACCATAATCGTCACTCAAAATCCACAATCACCATCACCATTGTCACCCACGGCTGCTACCACCACCACCACAGTCATCGTCTTACCCACCACAACCATCACAGTCTCCTATCATCACCACTGTCGCCCACCACCACTACCATCGCTCACCCCCACTATAATCGGTGATTAAATTTTTTTATCTCTCCTCTATGTTTGTAATTTGATTTTGAGTGTGAATACAAATATATTGACCATTTTTTTTTATTACTCTGTGCCTTCAGGCACGAGAAATAACTAGTAAATCAAGAAATGAGATGATCCCTTAGTATGTATAATAAGCGGGTCGAACGGTTATATTAAACTCAAACAATCGACTAGATAAATTTTTTAAATTGGTGTTGTATATAGAACATGTCGAATTTATTTTTTTTCTTAATCAAACATTCAAGGATGGCTTTCGTTTTGACCGAGTCAACTGTGATTTCATCTCTTGTAATAAGAAAATCCAATAACTTTTCAGTTATTACCCCAGAAAGCATTTTTAGGAGTCATCCTCATGTTATACTTTCCAAGTCTCTTGAAGACCCTTCGTAAATCTGCGAGGTCATCTCTAAAATCTCTAACTCTTTCTAATAAGATAAGTGACAGTAACATTTTTTAGACCGAATGACATCACTGTATAACAGTACATCTCGAATGGAGTTCAAAAGGTCGTGTGTCTTTCGTCGTTTGGATCTTTTTTTCTTTGGTTACCAAACAAGTCATCTATGAAATACATCTTTTTTTTCATATCCAAAAATATTGTCTATCTTGAATTTCGTGATTGACAGAGGAAATTCATCCTACTTGATTAATTTCTAAAAAAAATATAAATTTTTAAAGAGCAATACTACATTGATTTAAAAATTAAACTTAAAAAGTATACTTGATAATTATAACCATTGATTTCACTGTGAGTCCTAGCATTTATAGGGACCCATTACCTATTCAATAGTTGTGATAATCAAATTTACTTTTTAACTCCATGTAGCATTACTCACTTCTACTCCACACACACACACACACACACACACATATCTATATATATATTATGTCGAAATCCTATGCATTGAATGTTTAGTAAAAATTAGTGGACCATGTTAATCTAACATTAATTTAAAATACAAAAGTTAATAAGTAATTTAATAAACATAGTTTTATTTCACTCATTAATGGACAAATTTTTTTTTGAGCTTGTATTAACGGACAATTTAACTCGCATTAATGGACAATTAGCTGACGTGTTATATCATAATGTTGAACAAGTCCATGGTCCTAAAAAAAAATTTGTTATTGTACCGTCATTATAAATTTTGTGAATTTTTTATGACTTTGAAGGGTCATTTTATAATTTTTTTGGTAACTTACCATTAATCCTAAAAAAATTGGAAATTTTTTTATTACAAATAAACCTCAAAACTTATATCAAAATCCATCGAAATTATAAAATTTAGAGGTAAGAAAATTTTGTCCCACAATTTTAGTACCATAATCATGTCCCACAATAATGTCACATGTGCCAGCAATCATGTGACAAATGTAAACCTCGTAATTCGAGCTCAATCTAACGGTAAAAACCCAATTAACTAGCATTACTCAAAAAATAAAAAGAAAAAACCGTTTCCAATATAAAATATGGCTAAATTAGGTATTAAAAAAATTATTTTAAAATTTTGTATTAAAAATTATTTTAAAATAAGGTTAAACCTTGATAATAAAAACTATTCTTTAGTATTATTGTTTTTGTCCAATCACAACGTAAAATATGCATAAATTTATTATATTATTTAAATAATAAATAACTATAAATACCTTAAGCCAAAATGTACCGACTTAAATTCATTTTTTCAATCAAGTTATAATCCTGAAAAACTTAATTTTATTATAATATTTTAGAATTGATCCTAAATTATCAAAATCTAATAAAAAATAATCATAATAAATTTATAAAATAACTTTTAGTTACAGTGGTTATTTACCAAATTAACCATAGTTGAAACACTACCCCAAATCGCACGCTCCATCACCACCCACAACAAACAACACCGACGCCGTAATTACGGCCAGTTAATTGAGTTCCCACCTCCACAACTCACTCTCTCTCTCTCTCTCTCTCTCTTTCTCTCTCTCACTGCATTGCGTGCATTCTCTCCAGTTTTCCGGCAGCAACACGCCGGAAATCAAAGCGACGGACTTTTCCAAACTCTAAATCTCATCTCCCAAAAGGGTCACCCATTTTGTAATTTATTTATTTATTTTTCTCATTTTTGCCTTCAAATACGAGATTTGAGGAATGTATGGTTAGACGAGATCGTATGGTTAATGGGTGTTGATGAGAATGAGAGTTTAAGCGTCTTTTTAGAGTATTAAGTTAATGTAATTGAAGTGCTTTTATTAATTACAATATAATTATACTGCTATTATGGTTTTTTAGGCTTCGAGGCGATTGAGTTGAAGTCCATAGATTCGTCTTGTTTTCCGTAAAGATAGCATTAAAATAATTGGTTCAGTAGAGTGTTCAAGAGTTTTTTCTATATATAATTTGTCTTAGCAACATCTAAGAACTGGGTTTTCTTTCTTCTTTTCCATTGCCCAATTTACTATCGAAACTCCATTAGTATTTTTCAAGGGTTCTGATCAATTGTAAGGGTCATTTTTCTGTGATTTTTGTTGCACAAGTGATGGTTTTACAATGTGCATACTAAAGGGTAGTGATGAGGACTTGAAGTTTTTGGAAGATGGAAAAGAGGGGAAATCGAATTTGATGGTGTCTAGGGGCATGATGTTGCTGTGGATTTTAAGGGGAATAATGACACTGTTGCTGTGGACTTGTGTTTTGAGGTTGATGACAATGGGTGAAGTGTGGGGGCCTAGATTGTTGAAGAGTTGGCCTTCTTGTTTTACTACTCCTGATATGTTTCCTGAGGTTAACATGTCTTCTGTTCCACCCAAAGTTCTTCTTCCTCCAAAAAGTACGCACATTTGTTTCAGACTTTGGAGTACTGGTGTTTTGAGTAATAATTTGTTAATTGGTTTTTGGTAGAATTCTTATATTACCAGTATCTGATTTGGAAACTCACACCACTGTAATTGGTAGTTTTCTGCAACTTAATTTTGTTGTCATAAAAAATTTGCTCACTGCCACTGGTCCCCTGTTGGTATTGCTTATTTTTTATTTTGTAGTTTCTTGTTTTCGATTACTGTATATGCATCTTAGTCCACAAAAATGGAAATTCTATTATCAAAGTTTTATAATACAGTATAGTTTGATCGTGCTTATTCGACTTCCAGCGTTTATAATGAGAAGTTTTGTTTTTCTTACCAAAAATCTTCCCACATAGAGTTTCCATAGCTGTTTTACTGAGGATTTTCTTGGCCCTCAATTTGATAACTCGGTCACTTAACTGTCAAAGCTTTGACTTTTACACTGTGATGTTCTATTGTCAATTCAGTTTGTATTTTGGGATTGTCTTCCTGTATTTTTCAGTTTTGATTATCATGTGGAATCTGATTGTTCTTACTTGCAGGGGTCTATAAAAACAATGGTTACCTTATGGTTTCTTGCAATGGAGGACTCAACCAAATGCGAGCAGCAGTGAGTTGCTAGTTCTTTTTATTATAATGGAAATTTGTTACGAATTTTGCTTTCCATTTGGGTTTCATATTATTTTCTGTTGGTGTGTTCATGTGCTGCTGTCTCTCATTCACTTCCTCATCTGCTGTTCAGATCTGTGACATGGTAGCCATTGCCAGATACCTGAATGTCACTCTTATTGTTCCAGAATTGGATAAAACCTCATTTTGGGCTGATACAAGGTGGGTTTTATTTATTATGTCGTAAACAATCTAAGTAGTAGCAGGAATTTATCGGCTTGACAACCCTAAATTCTGAATTAGTGCTGTACATAAGTGTTTACAATGTTTTTTTTTCCATGTGGCAGTGAGTTTAATGACATATTTGATGTTGATCATTTCATTGCATCCTTGAGGGATGAAGTTCGTATATTGAAAGAGCTGCCGCCAAGGCTCAAGAGAAGAGTTGAGTTGGGAAGGTTCTACTCATTGCCACCCATTAGTTGGTCTGACATTTCCTATTATAGTCATCAGGTTGGTTTGCTATTTCATAGAGCTAGAAATGGCCATTTAGCTTCACATTTACCATTTTTATAGCCAGTACTGCAACTAACCACCTGAAATGTTTGTAAACAGATTCTTCCTCTGATACAAAAGTATAAAGTTGTACATTTGAATAAAACCGATGCTCGACTGGCTAATAATGGGCTGCCTTTAGAGATCCAGAAGTTGCGTTGTAAAGTAAATTATAGTGCTCTGAGATTCACTTCCCAGATAGAGGAATTGGGTAGAAAAGTTGTCAGGATTCTGAAGCAAAGTGGCCCTTTCCTGGTCCTCCATCTCAGATATGAGATGGATATGTTGGCTTTCTCTGGTTGCACTCAAGGCTGCAACAGTGCAGAGGTGGAGGAATTGACAAAAATGAGGTAACTTTGCTTTTCTTCAGGAAACAAATCCTTAATCCATTCTTCTTTTCCGCAATTTATCATCCTCTTATTGACTCGGGAAAAGCACACACCACTAGATATGCTTACCCTTGGTGGAAGGAAAAAGTCATAGATTCTGATCTCAAAAGGAAAGAAGGTTTGTGTCCCTTGAACCCTGAAGAAACTGCTGTAATACTAAGTGCACTGGGTATTGATCGCAACATTCAAATCTATATTGCTGCTGGTGAAATATATGGGGGAGGAAGAAGAATGGCAAGTTTGGTGGCTACATTCCCAAATTTGGTGAGTAACTGGAAGCAGATTTGACTTCTTGACATTTTTCGTTACATACTGTAAGATTTAGCTTTAACGTTTTGAACAGGTCAGAAAGGAGACATTGCTGGAGCCCTCAGATTTAAGGTTCTTTCAAAACCATTCATCCCAGATGGCTGCACTGGATTATCTTGTGTCCTTGGAGAGTGATATATTTGTTCCTACATATTATGGAAACATGGCTAAAGTTGTTGAAGGCCATCGGAGGTAATAATTAATAAGTTGCTACTGATGGTTGAAAATGTTAATTTTCCGACTAATTGGTTTAGCTAGATTTTTTTCCCTCCTTTATTTCTTTTCTTCTCTATGCATAAAAAGGGTAAAAAAGATCTGAGTTATACCTACAGCATTTACTCCTGCAGCCATGCCTTTTCTGAAGTTGAAGTGGAGGATTCAATTGCGCATATTTGAGCATTTAATTTGTTATTCCTGGTTTGATTTGATATAACTTACTTTGGGGTTGACAGAGTTGGTGTGGAGGACTTCATTTCCTTGCCTTGAAAATTAATTATTCCATTATCATTGTGTTGGTGTGTTTAAATTCTTGCAGATATTTAGGATTCAAGAAGACTATTCAATTGGACAGAAAGTTTCTAGTTGATGCGATCGACCAGTACCATGATCATTTGTTGAGCTGGGATGAGTTTTCCTCCATCGTGAAGGTAGCTCATGCTGATCGTTTGGGGAGCCCAAAAAACCGAGTAGTGATTTTGGATAGACCAAAAGAAGAAGATTACTTCTATGCCAACCCACAGGAGTGCTTGCCAGCGTTGGAGGAATCATTGAGAATTACATGATCCCCATTGTTGCCAGTATGTGGGGTTATCTTTTATCATACACTGCTTGTGTATGTTAATCTCCCAGTGATCTTCTACATGTAGATTTTGGATTGGAGAAGATACATTCTACCCCAGAAATTAAGTTGGGGAGGCTGTACCAGGATGTTCTTTCGAAGAGGGCGACATTATCCACATACATTCTTTTACAGTTTTTTGGATAATTGGATTGATTTATAGAAAGAGTGAAACCCTGGTATTGCAGGGTACTATCATATTAGCTGAGATGTAAACAAAAGGCTGCTAATACTAATTTTTTCAAGCTGGAGGTTTTAGGATGACTAAACATCCACAATTTCCATGGTCTGAAGTTTTTGTTATTGTCAGTTATGTTCCTAAGAATTTCACTTGTGTTTGTATTTATGTTTTTCTTCTGATCAGCAAAGCTTGTATTGATGATCATGTTCTATGATGCCAAATGCATCTGTTCTCAGCAACAAAGGTAAAAATGACAATGAATAGTTATCATAAGTTTTCTTGTTTCTCATTAATCTTAGAGAAAATTACACCAGCACCCTCTGAGGTTTAATGAAAATACATTATACCACTTGGGTTTTAACAATTGCAAAGAACCTTCATCGTTTAAGGTCAAATTTACAGTCAACCTCAACATGTCATTTCACTTACCAACCAGAACTCAAAACTACAGATCTCTGGGTTTCAAATCCACACCAAGAAAATCACATTTAACACATGATATACAATAATGGCATGATACGTTTAAACACAGAGAAAGAGAGGACGGGGTTGGGGGCCATTGGATCGGGGGTGAGGGCCACTATTGGGGGATGGCTCTCAAGGGGGTGGGGTATGAGTGGTTTCAAGGGAAGGGTGCGGTGGCAATGAGGGGTGTTGGATGAGAGTTTTTTTTTTTTTGTTGAGGGCTAGAGCGGTTTAGGGGTGCAGGAAGAACTGAGGGGCAGAGGTGGTTCGAGATGGGGGTGGTATATCTATAGGTTTGTGGATGGAGGTTTGGCGTAGTGAGCAGTAGCTATGGGGAAGGGTTGGGGCAAGGTAGGGTGGTGTATCCATCAACTCCTTTAATGGACTATTATTAATTGTGGTTAAAGGGTAATTTCTAAAGCATGATGGATAGAGTATAATTTTACGAAACCTCGAGGGGGTCTCAATGTTATTTACTCTACATTTTATAAGTGACGATAATGTATAACCCTCTGTTTCCACCGAATATTCATAACAACCCATCATTCTTCCAGTTTATAGCAATTGCCCAAAACTTCTCACAGCTCATTTTTCCTAAAATGGACTCCTTCAATGCCATTGCCATGAGACTTGCTTGGCATGATCCGATTAAAGAAAAAGAAGATTGTTGTGCTCTGAGACACCATTACAAGTGTGAAGCTCCTAACCACCGCCAATCATTATCCAAACACACCTCATTTCTTCCCGATATTCTAAAAACGGGCATTGACGCAACTATAAAATTATTTCATTGTCATGTCAACTTCACATATTCAAATCACAGATACAGTCTCTCTGAATTCAAAGAGAAGATTGTAAATATTTGACCCGTCTAAAACTTCCAATGACAAAAGGCGCATGCACTATACTACTAATGCAGAACATACTCTGTAATGCCATTGATTATTAGTTATATATCATACTATATCTTATGCCATTGATTAGTTAGTTACATATTATCTTTCATCATCTACTAGTTGCCTTTTACATAACTAGAAATAATTCTGCCATGTACAGTGTATTTTGTCATCTACATACCTCATGTCATATCCTATGATAGGTATCTCACACCAGCCATTTTGTTTGCTTTGGCAGCACAAAGTCACATGAGGCCGTGTCATTCTCAGTAGTTAGAAAACACATATTCCACTTCTATTAATCATTGAGCTGTCTTTGTACTACTTTTTTTATTTTTCATTCTGGGATACATGGTATATGCTTTTGGTGATACATATCATGCCCAAAGAACAAAGAAAATTTTCATTTTTTATTCAATTGTTCTGTCAAAACATATTTGGTGATTTAAGACATTTTTGAGAGAGAGAGAGAGAGAGGTTGTTATTACTTATTATTAGTGATTACTATCGCAAAAAAGTCAAGATATATTCGAGAGAAAAAAAAAGCTAACAATTGATAAGATCAGATAAGTGTTACAATATTAATCCTCGATTTAAAATTGGAATTCGTGTACAGCTGCAATAAATCCGACTCACCTCATTTTCCCATTTGGAACCCTTTCCAGTGAAAGACCCTATGTTGCAACTCTCAGTCTAATACTCTAAATCACATTATTTATCCAAGAAAAATCCTAAATCAGTGGAAAAAAGCCATGAGTCTCGTGCCCAACAGGTTCAAATGTTCTGGTGTTTCGTCAGCTAAATAGAAATGAACGCTTTCGAAACTGAACAACATAGGCCATGTTTGGTTTGCGTCTTAAAAAAAGTATCCGAAAACTGATCAACAAAAACACTCATTTCAATAAAAATACCCAAACATGGTAATTAAAAAATAGAAACTACCATGATTATGAATGTATTGCATGGTTTACAACTTGTTAAAGAGAAAAATAAAAGATTTAATGATCAGACGAATAGTAGGTTTGGGTCAGAATTTGAGTGGATGATCCAGCACTTTATTCCTGATAGAAAGACCCAGAAAGATGCTCTTGAAGTCAAAGACTATTGTTTCACTTTCATACAAACAATGGAAAATCAAGGAGAAGTGAAGTTATGAGGAGCGGGGACGATATGCACATGCATAGTGTTGCCTTCCCTTCACATCGTCTAAGCAAGAAGGTAAGAGTGAAGGATATAATCAGCTTTGCTTGATTTTAGCAGTAACATACTATACAGTGATGGAAATCAAACAACTAATGTTTGGATGCAAAAATACAGACCTTTTTGGCAACAAATAAAGATGGTGTTAGAGAAAGAATGCAGAAATTTGTGGAAAACTTAGCCAAAACAAGAGAACAAGGCCAAAAAAGCCAACTTCTGAATTGAATGACCTTCAGAAAACAAGAGCAGCTTCTCAATATTTGCATGGAAGCCTCTATCGAAAATAAAAAGAACAATGAAAATATATAACAGCTTCTGCTTTGAGAAGTCAGGCATTCGAACAAATCAAAAAGCATAAACATGTACAATTAGTCCTGACAGAGGCGTCTGTGGACTATGGCATGGCATAAATACCCCGATCCTTTCCCAAGGAAAAAAAAAACAGACAAAGGAAATGTAGAATAACAAGGAAGAAAATGGAAAAATTATCAAGGGACCAATGATGCCATACTAGCCTTTTTCTGTTCTGAGCCTTTTAGGAGCTTGACTTGATTCCTCATTGCTTTCAAACCCATAGTGTGCCATTGCTAGAGTGTTAGGAGAAGGGTTTTCATGGTCCTGAATGTTCAGAAATTAGAAACTTGTAAGCCACGCCACTGAAGACGCACTAGAAAAGGCCTTTCAACCAAAGGTTAAAAGGGGAGGAAAAATCTAGATTATTTGTACAAAGTTATTTGCACATATGGAACATCATTCGCATTTGAGAAAGATTACAGTCCAAAGGGAATAGTTTGACCCACAATCACTAAAAGGCCCTTCAAACACAGAGCAAAACTTATCTAGTAGATATCATATGAATATATACAATATTTTTGTTGAAACGCCCCCCCCGGGGGGGGAGGGGGGGTTGATTTGGAGGAGATTGATTGAGTCTAAACAAGCCATATGTTTAAAATCAAACCAATCTTCGTGGTAATAGTAGTGGTAAATATGATTTCATATGTACAATACAGAAAGATTGAAAGCAGTAGAAAAGCAAAGTGCAATTTGGAAGGGAAAGGATATCTCAAACCTTTTTGCTGAATGTTGTAGCTGTCAGTCCAGTATTTGTTTGTTTCCCAATATCAAGTTGCACAGATATGCTGGTCTGTGATAAATCTACCCCTGAAGACTGCAGTGCATGGCTTAGGGTATGCACCAACCTGTTCAACATTAAAACTATTATGTAACAGCATATAGAATGTCCAGTCTCGAGAAACTAGCTGCACGAAATTACAGTACAATACTAAAAGTATAGCCAGTGTTGTTGGCAAAAAAGAATCACAAAAGGTTGTTCATACTTTTCACATGCATACAACTTGGTATAGAAATGCCAGGCTCAAAAGCATTCAAGAAGTGAACGAAATAAATTGGTCAAATTATCAAGCCACCAAGTAGATTACAAAACCATAACAGCTATCACTGCAGCAAGTAAAAATCCAAACAATTTCTGTACATATAAACAAACATGAATTTCTGGAAAGAACTTCAAAAAGGGGAAGCCCAAACCTCACTAGATCTCATTTCCCAAGTATTAAGAATATAAAATGCTTACCTGGAGAGCCCCTTCCCCTTTCTATTGATTCAAGATAGTAATCAAACAATAGGAGAGCATAGTGCTTCTGATCTTTATATTGAAAGCAAACTGGATGTTTTTGTAAACATACAAGCATAATCAAAACTTGCATTTCACCACTTGTCAATAGATTACTGGTACAGTAGCAAACCACACAACTCACCAGATGTGGAACATGTGTACAAGAAGCACAAAAATATGGAAGTTCGCATGAAGCGGGATTTAGAGCATGTCTCATGAGCTTAAATTCAAATCTATCTTCTTTGATGTAAGCTTAGCTTTAATAGATTGTAATTCAGTCTTTTCTAAAACTGCTTAAATGGGCCTCCTTTTCGGTCCATGAGTCCTAATTCTGGTCTAATAGCAGTGTTCAGGTCAGGTTTTATTTCTATTTATGCAAGTGTTTAGATTATTCAATATGTGCCAAGATAATAAGAAATATCAAACGTGCTGTTCTTCTCACAGTCCTAAGACAAACAAACACTCTCTTTCAGCCCCCTAAACCCATCTTTTTCTGCTGCCCAATATAAGGTTTGCTACCTATTCACACTTGTCCAACGTAAACTGAAAAGATTCTGCAATCTAAATATCCTGGATACTAGATCAAGCTTTAAAAATCCATACTTCAGTACTTCAAAACTCCAAGTCCATTGTAATCATAAATGGATGATCATGCATAGCATGCGCAAAAGTAGGACAACTCTGGGATTTTTCATGAACAGGTTTTAGAGCATTCTCACGAAGCACAAAATCAAACTACATTCATGTTTGTCATTTGTTGTTCAGTACGTTTAATAAGCCGCTGGAAATTTTTAACTAAGTGTTATTAATTTTAGGAGTCAAAGGGTAATCATTTGGTCTCTTCTATAATTGCTAGAATGGGATTAAGTTGGGGTCCATGCGGTCTTAATTTGGGACCAATTACATTATGGGTGTATTACTTGGACTCAGGTGAAGTTCCCAGAAGAGTTTATGGTTCAAAGAGTCATTAGTTCCCTAATTACAGTGTCATAGCCCAAATAGGAGTAAGAGAATTCAGTTCAGCAACCTATATATACTTACGTATCCTTGATAGAATGAGAGTTGATTTGAGTTTTGACAATTGGAGATAAATTTTGAAACTTTTCTGTGAGGCTTTATGTGCAGACTTCCCTTAGAGGTTATTCCTAGACAACTCTAAGTGGGATTCCTAGAAGCTATTCCTTCTTCCTTCTCTTCTTCTTTTCTACCCTTTTACATGCGATCAAGCACAGGAACCTAAATCTTTCAACCACAAGAACACTCTAACCCGTGAAGCCAAAGCTCTCCCCCATCAATAATCAACCCATGGTTTGTGGGAGAGCATTCTTCACACTTATCCTACATCACCACTAAACAAGTTTTGCAAATAGCAATGGATACAAACAAGTAAGCAAACAAATCTAAGCGCAATCAGAAATTGAATGGCCAAACTTCGTTGTTCATGGAATGACAATTATCAGAAACTTCAACGCAGATGCTAACCCTTGGGACCAGGCATTTGAGATGGTAGCTTCTCCACTTTCCGATTTCAGCTCTTCCTGCTCATTTGGAGCATAGCTTGGAACAGCACAATCAGTTGTACATGGTCTACCCTGCCAAAGATGGGATCGGGACTCCGAAGCCAGATGCTCAGCATCACAAAAAGATCTCTGAGGAGATGGGGCAGGAACAGCATCAAACAAATTTGGTTGCAATGGCATATTAAAGGGAATTGCTTGGGTCACTGCCCCAGAGGAATGATCTATTGCTTTATATGCAGCAGCCCCACCAAAATCAGATTCTAACGAGTTCTGAGCATTAGTGAGCAATGCTGGGTTGATAGCAGTATTATCCTCATGACCAGAGTCATTCTTCATGAGTTGAGATTGATCAATGAAGCTATCTGCGGGCCCGCTAGTGTTTCTCTGTTTTCAAACAGATGGGGAGATCAGCATAACATTTTCTTCTACAAAAAGCAACAATAAAACAATAGGACCAGAATATTACAGCTCCTGTTTAAGATCAAAGAACCTTCATTATATACGAAAGAACCATGGCCATACTATTAATCCTTCTGCTCAATTAATCAAATATGTGTAATTCATTCCAAAAACTGACAATCAAAATTCCTTGCATATTTCGAAAGAAAAACAAACATACAAACAAAGAGACTGACCAAAAAAAGGCACCATATAAACATTTTTCAAACACATATCACTTCATTCACACAATCATCTGTTCACACCGAAAAAACAAGTATAAATGCAAAGTATGTGGGGAAACGAGAATGAACCCGCCTTATCACCCTATGCATGCAAGTACAGACACTCTATAGCCCAAGTGTCCACAAATTTTGAACGCTGAAAAGTGAAACAAGGGGAAAATGCAAAATTGGGAAAATTTATAGTACACTATAAATAACCCCCCCCCAACCACAGGACAAAGAGAGAGCTAACAAGTCACAGCAAATATCTTCACTATGACAAGCATTGTTACACCTTTAATAACACATGGCTAGTATTGCATTGCATGAGATTTGTGTTATCAAAGAAAATAACATGGAAGGCACCAAACTCATTGTATTCGCAGGTGAAAAGCAGCATACAAATACACGGAAAAGGGAAAACAAATAATGTTGCAAAGAAGACATGACAAATAATACACTGAGGACCAAAACCAGTGCTCATCTCCCAACAAAAAAAAAAACAAACACACTAAGCCTTAAAGAGACAAACTTCAATGCCACCTAAAATACCATGCCAAAGCAATCAATAGCTCTGCATCAAAAGAAAACCCCCCACACACATACCCATGGCATCAATTTTGAGGGCTCCGGACTCCAACCTTGGTATGTTCCCTCATACATCTGTATCTTCTCCTGTAAAAACTGGATGTACTGTATAACCTGCATGTAGCATTAATACTCCTGAAATTATGTTTGAAGTACATAATATTTGGAGATCATGTTTGGAGATAAAAAGTTCAACAAACAGATTGTGAAGTACATAGCACTACAACAATAACAACATAAGGTATTAAAAAGAAATGGCATGCCTCCAATAAGAATGAAGCTTTGTCCCTCTTCAGATCATTTTGAGGTATGAGGTCTCTCAATATCTGAAATCTGCATTAATCTTATTTTATCAGCTCGATGCATAACAATATTCATTGACAGAAGCGAAGAAGATATATATAAACAAATGCTCAAAAATAGTTGGTATGTGATAGCTTTAATTCTTTTTTGACTTCCATACAAATTCTCATGCTTATTTATACTCACCTTGTAGAGAGTCTATTGCACAGTATATTCATTCAACTCCATGCAATAAAGAGAGCAAAATATTTAGGTTGATTATAAAAATCCTGCTTTACATTTCATCCAGACTTTTCCAACAAATTAAGTGCCAATAAACTTTTATGACTACCGAAACTAACATCCCTTCAGCTTTTACTTCTTGAATTTTTGCACAAACAGCAATCTTCATGACAAAATTTCTGTCATTGAATCTCCAATTAATGCAATCTTCAATTTGTTTTCCTTTCATTTTTCTGTTACATAATAAGTGCAATGGGTTTTTTAGCTACGGGCCTAGCAAAAGAAAAATTGGGATAGGATCTTATAGGAGCTCCCCCCAATCAAAGCCCTATCTAAGTAAAGCTTCGTCTGTGATTTTTCCGGCCCCGGGGGAGTTTGCTCAACCCATTCCCCAGTCTCCCGCACTGCTCAAGTAAGTGTAAAAAGAGTGCAACCTACCTACACCGATGTATACACAACACAGAGGAACTTTACCACATTCAGCAATTCAACCACTGCACTGTTATTGTTTCCACAAGTTCAAATTTTACTTTAAAATGACATAGGCAACATATTAAACTGCTAACATCTGTGGAATCGTGCATAACATAGTAAACATACTATACATGTGACTCTCTGAAATTGAGATCATTAGCCTTCAATAATACAGACAGTGTTCAGGAGCAGATAAAACATTAGAAAAACTTGCTAAGAGCATAAATTAACCACCTCTTACCTCTCACTAAAGTCTTCCAAACCTAAACCATAACAAATACATTCAAATTCGAACTCATGTTCAAATTTCCAGACGCACCCTCTTCTGTAATGTACAACTGATTCCCTAAGGGCACACGGAAACGCCCACTCCAATATTGTGTTTCCAATACTTTGGGACAATGGCTTCCCATCAAAATTGAACACCATGCCGCTGGGAAAAATCCCTCTCCACCAAACTGAAACTAAATTTCACAAAAGGGGAAACAAACACTTCCAATATCTCAGCATTTTGATTTCCTCTCAGCAAATAAAATCACAGTCCACATGCCAAAAAGGACTAAACACAATGTTGAAGCATACAGAAATTTCCACGACAGAAGCAAGCCCCATGTGCCCCATCTATAATCTATATTATTAAAAAACAAGCAACCCTACTATAGCAGTGTGCAGTCATTATCCAAATAGTAAGATTTTTACAAATAGAAAGTCTTTTTACTAAGCCAAACTATGCTTGCCTCTCGTTAATCTTGCTCCTCCTACGGTGCTCTGTCTCCGAATGCTTCGACCTAAGCACGTTCGCCTTCTGATCACCGTTCTTCCCATCTACTTTCACTTTCGATTACAACAATTTACCAAGATTAGACAAAATACAGATATATGTAAATATATATCCGTAGAGAAAGAGGGAGAAAGTAAGGGAAAACAGAGCAGGCGGCAATGCTGTACCTTTATGAGAAGAGCTATCGGGAGTCCTCGAAACGAACTCGTCGTCATCATCTTCTTCCACTTCCGAGTGACTTTTCACAGTTCTCACCATTCCTCCCTAAACTCCAATTAATCACCTGCAAATTCCAAACACATACATGGTTGATAAACGTACAGATTATATATAAACGAACGCAACAATACTCAAACACACACATACATATACAGAGTGAAACTGACGGAGGAGAGAGAGAGAGAGAGAAAAAGGTGTGAGTAGTAGTCGGAGAAATAGGCCGGCGATGGAAAGCTCCGTCGAGTACGCAACCGTCTCCGAGGGGTCTGGAGAAATAGAAATAGAATAGTTCTGCGCGTGTACGGACACACAAGCCCTAGGCAACGCCTACCTGGACTAATAAATTCGACAGTGGTATATGTTAATGTGCGCGTGATCGGTGCGGTCCGTACCCTCAGCTTTCTCAATTTAATTGGTCCATGATAATATCCGTTTGATCCGGACCGGATCCGAATTGATATCTATTACGGGTATTTGGGTTTTTGTTTTTTGGGCTTGTGAGATTGGAGTGACCCCTGACCAAAAATAAAGATGGGTTTTTTTGAAAGTCGGTATATTTTTTATAATTTATTTAATTTTAAGTATAAACTTAAAAAATATTTGGCAAAAAGTACACTTGAGAGCAGAAAGACCACAGTACCCCTAACATTATCACATCACTATTGAAAAAACTAAATAAGGAAACTAATTAATTTGAAAACTAAGGGATTGTTTGGTAAGTGTTTCTGTCTTTTGTTTTGTGTTTTTGTTTTCAATTTTTGTCAAAAATGAAAACAAAAACATGTTTGGGAACTGTTTTTGTTTTTGTTTTATATTAGTTATTTTGGAGACAAAGACAAAAAAAAATGGGAACAAAAAATTTGTGTTTCAGGAAACACGCGAAACACAAAACACGCGTGGAGGAGTTTAATGAGGTATAAATATCAACAAAATAGCACTATTTCTATAACAGTATAAATATGGGCCTTTTGTGTATTTTTTCATTCGTTCTCAATCGTCTCTCTCTCACAACCGAAGCTTCGAAGGAACGATTCTTTCTTCTCCTCTGCGTCTGTGTCCTACGATGGCGTGAGCCCAGAAGATTGGATGAAGAAGAGGCTTCCCCTTCGATCTCCTGACGAAGAACCAGATCTCCTCCATCGATCTCCTCGATGTGAAGGTAAGGTAAGTGAATCCATTATATTAGAATAGATCTATGTATATAGGATTATACCAGGGGCAAATCTGTGTGTTTTATGGTGTTTGTATGTGACTTTGTGTGTGAATGTCTGTTTTGTGTGCAGATCCATCACAGACAGGGGGTTCGTTTTTTCATTTTGCCTTAAAAAATTGTGGATTTATGTGAATGGGTCTGTGTGGTTTGTGTGAGAGTTCGTGTGTGTTTTGTGTATAGATCCATCACAAACCCCCCCCCCCCCCTCTTTTTTTCATTTTCCCCTAAAAAAATTTGGATTTATGTGAGTGGATATGCAAAGTAAGTGTGTGAATTCGTGTGTGTGAGTGTTCTGTTTTGTGTTTCAGATCCATCACAGACCTCCCCTCTTTTTTTCATTTTCCTTCTTTATGTGAGTGGGTGTGCAGGGTCTTTGTGTCTGTGTGTGAGTTTGTGTGTGTGAGTGTTCTTTTCTGTTATGTGTCTAGTTAGTGTTCTGTTCTGCACCATAGTTTGGTTGAGCTGATCCTCTCCCTCGAGCTTCTTGGTCCTGAAATCAAGGGCAACCAATAACGTAAAGAGTTATGTAATCTTTGATTGTTAATATTGATTTTAGATTTCTGTTTTTTATATTGAAAGGTATTATATTGACATTTTTTGTGTTTCATTCTATTGTAGATATAAGTGAACTAAACCTACCTAAAACATATAGCATATCATTCCCCAATGGCAAGGATGATATGGGATCATAAAGGAGAGTTGATTCTATTTTTTGAGTGTTTTGAAGGATTAAAGCCTTCTAATTGTGGTGTAAATGGGGATTTTCTTTCCCTTTGATTCGTGTAATTCTTTTGATTGAGTGTATGTATGTTGTTTAAAATGTTGAGCATAATATGTTTGATTAATTGTGTAAGTGAACAAATTGTTCCCATATGAAAAAATGAGCATAATATGTTTGATTATTGTTTCATTGCTGCTGGTTGTTGATTTGTTGTTGCTGGTTGTTGATCTGCTACTGTTGGTTGGGTCTGTGTGTTAATATTATGTGGGTCTGTGTATGTATTGTGTTTGTGTTGGTGTGTGTATTTATTTTGGGATTGTGTTGAAATTGGAATTAGAATTGGAAAAGAATGTGATTTTCTTTGTGGGTCTTGATTCATTTTCCCCATGTTTAATTTCAAGATGAAATTGAATGGCGTGAATAATTTCACTTGGAAGCATTGGTATATCACAAGAGGATCTTCCTGGTATGGCAAGACTTCTCCTTATGCAAGATCTGTTGTTGTTGGTTGCTTCTGCTTATGATGCTTAGTCTGAGTTAGTGTTGTCCTGTGACTGATGGTTTTCGATTTTGGGCAATGGCAACAGGTCTGAGCTTGAAGGAGAAGTGTTGTATATAAAGCCATTTATTTGGTGGTTGTTGCTTGTTCATGGGTGTCTAAAGCTGCTGTCGGTTCTAATTGGGTTCTTCGAATGGAGCTCTACCATAATGCCCTTATGGTTGGGTGTTTTGAAGGATTAAAGCCTATAGTGGTAATGTAAATGGGGATTGAAATTTATCTTTCCCTTTTTTTTATTTGTGTAAAATTCTTTGATTCATTCAATAAAATTTCTTTCTTTAAAAAAAACTTAAAATAGTTACCAAACATGTTTTTTGTTTTTATTCTCATAATTTGATAAACACAAATAACATCCAAACATGTTTTCTGTTTCAGTGTTTACTACAAAACAGAGACAAAAATTGTCTCTATTTTTTATTTTTTTGAAGACGCGAAAACAAAAACGTTACCAAACGACCCCTAAAACTCTTAAATTTTAGAACTTTCTTATATTAAAATTTTTTTCTCTTTCTTTCTCTCTTTATATATCTTTCTCTCTCTCTCTCTCTCTCTCTCTCTCTCTCACACACACACACACACATATATATATTTTGTGACAAAAAAATTGTGAGACATATACTGTGAAGTCAATGTCACACTGCTTGTAAAATACATATGCAGAGTTGGGTCATTGTGGACATTATAATGTGACATCAATGTCCATTGTATCCACACAACATATGTAGGTTTTGGCACATGAAAAGTACCACAGTGTGACCTAATGATTGACACACTGTGGGCATCACAAATGTGACATTAATGTCACACTGCATATAGACACCATATACGGAATTTGCACATAGATGGTATCACACTGTGACTCCAATGTAACACTTCATACACACATCACATAAAGATTCAAAAACACGTGGTAAGTATCACAGTGTGAATCTAATGTCACAATGTAACTACACATCATATGCATTGTTTTTTATGGTGTGGGCATCAAAAGTGTGACTCCAATGTCACACAGCAAAACAAACATCATATGTAGTATTTTACACAGAGTGGGTATCACAATGTGACTTAAATGTAACATTGCATAAAACAGAGAGAGAAAGTAAAGGAGAGAGAATATGGAGAGGAGAGTAACGATGGGGAGAGAACGAGTTTGAGAGAGAATATAAAGGGGGGAGAGAGAGAGAGAAAGAGAAAAAAAAAAAGAAAATAAAGAGAGAAAAAGAAAGATAAAATAAGGAGATAGATATTAACTGTGAGAGTCAGAAATAGAGAGAGAGTAGAAAATATTTTTAAAACTAATAAAATCATTTCAAAATTTAAACGGTTAATTATCCTTTAATTTAGGAAACTACTTAACCATTAAAATAGAATCAAAAAAAAAAAAAAATTTGTCCCAATAAAATAGGAAATTGAATTCCACAATTAACTGCCTAAATTATCTTCCATGAATAAAGAAAAAATGATTTTACGTAAATGAAATATTTAAAAAAAAACCAAAGTATATTTGTTCACAAAATATTTACACAAAAAAAGACTTATGCACAAAAGATTTATATTAGGAAAATGCTATTTGAACTTTATTTGGGAACCTAACGATGTACAAACATTTGATTGATTGTGGGTTCCATCTAATATTGAAACTCACTACTAATCCAATGGTTGAATTGAAGTCACATCATTAGGTCCCTAAATAAGATACTTAAATAAGATTTATATATCATTGCTCTTTATATTAAGGTACTTCCTCACAAATAACTAGTGTATAGTGTACTTTTTCACAATTTTCCCAAAAAAGATTGGAGTGACCCGAATCTTATATCAGAGTCTTATTTCGGGCCAATTTTTGCCTGGCTAAATTTAGTTTTTCTTGTATTTTTACTCCCCTTTCTTATTTTAGAATTGGTTCATGTTTTTACAAGTTAATAACTTACAATTCAAAAAGTGATAATTTAATCTTAAAAGTTATAATTTTTTTGTATCAACGGTCAGGGGTGTCTGGACCAAACTTACGCGCACATCGATTAATTCCCTCATCGGTCCAGTCCAAGACAGACTAGCCATTTATGCTAGAATTAGGGTATCCATGAGGGATAAATTTCTCATGACCTAGCTCCAAGGGATTGTCAAGATTCGAACTCAGTACGTCTGAATTTATAGTTCGTTTATGTTACCACTTGAACCATCATGTGGGGTTAAAAGTTATAATTTTCAACAGTATCGTAGACTTTCCCAATAGATAAAGAAGTTAAAGGAAACTTGGTTTCGGGATATTAAGGGCGTATTTGGATTGCATTTCATAAAATAATATCCAAAAATAATTTTTTAGAAGAGTTTTAAGAAAGTGCTTTTAAAAATTTTTATATTGCAAAACTTGTTTAGTTATATGTTTTTTAAAATAGTTTTAAAAAACAAAAAAATAGTAAAATATGTTTAGACAATGATCCACAAAACCACCCACCCCAATTTTTATCTTCACTCCTGCTCCTTCTCTTTCCAGCCCGTCTCTCTGTCTTTCCCTTTCCCCTCCCCCTCTCTATCCATTATCTTCTCATAGAGCAAACACACACACCCACACACTCATGCACCACACACACATACACTCGCAGTAAACATTCACAAAGAGAACCCACACAGAGATCTGTGTACACAGATCTCTTGGATTCGGTAGAAAGGGAGAGTTGCGAGATAGAGAGAGATAGAGAGGGAGTTGCAAGAGAGAGAGGGGCTGCTGAACTCAGAACTGTGTTGTGAGCGAGAGGGACTGCTGTCTCCAACAAAACTTGAAGTGGAGACCTCATTAAAAAGGAGATGGCCTATTTCTTGTGTTTTCATTTTGGCTTAGAATACTTAGAGAACATCATTTTGTTGTTATCAAAAAACATAGTTCATTTTTCACTTTTTTCTAAAAATTCGAGAGCAAAAAATTTGATCAAACAAGTTTTCTCTTATTTTCAGAAATTTGAGAAAAAAAAACTATTTTACAAAAACAATCCAAACACCCCCTAAATAACCTTTGCCAACACAAAAGTTTGTAGACTTACTTACATCACTTTACCCATATGTGAGACTCAAAAGCTTCACCAAGGCCCAATTTTAGTAGTCATAGGTGTCACACTCTGTGCAATGAACATTTCTTTGTAGGTAGTGGTCCTTGTGCTAAGTATACTAATTTTCAGAGAGAGAGAGAGAGAGTAAACATGGAATGTTTCAAACATATTTTATGTATCTTTTTTCATGAAATATAAATTGGCTTCCACTTTATGTGACCAGGTCACAGCACATGAGCAAAGAAGCATTTTAAAGGGCATAATGCCATAATGGGAGTCAAGTTCAAAAAATTCATTATTGATCTACCAATTTTTTTTTTAATATACAACAATGTAATATTATATTATAATAATATATCATTTTATTACAGAGAAAGATGTATAAACATTACATACAAATAACATATACAAATATAAAAATACCGAGAACTTATCGAGAAAAAACTTGCACATAAAAGAGACCACCTAAAAGAATATTTCCCTTTGGAGAGCATCAACCTTCCCCTATTAGGTTTAGCGTTACCTCAACCTAACGTAATCACGAACAAGTTCACGTTATTAAGTTCTTAAAAAGACGGTCAACCTCTAGATAAATAATCAACTTGTAAATTTCTAACAGGCTCTCGCTCTCAATTTGTCAAATTCGATTATATAATCCACAAATTGGATGACATGAGCTTTGGACTGAGATTACATTGTCTATGTAAAAGTGCAAACCACAATCTCATTCAAAATTAGCAAGCTCATAGCGTTGGTTGTTTCTATATTTATTTTTATGTTTGGGGACGGTTTGAAGTTTTCAATACGTGGCTAAATCCCCTTCTATTGTTTCTTTTTAGAATTGTTTCAAAATTTTGTGTGTTTTCAATTATCCTCAAATTCCATTCAACTTCGAATTTCTAAAAAACTACATAATTTATTTTTATAATTTTTTTTCTTTTGGGTTGAAATCACTCAATTTGATCAAACTTTATGAAACTTGGAAGAATTTTCACCGAGTCGATAAACTAACAGTAGAAGAATCAATTATTTTTTGTTAAATACCTTGAGTATTTTGATTTTAATATTGAATCAATCTCTTTAACGATTAGAAGGGGAGAATTTAGAACCAACCTAGAACTAGATGGCATTATCAATCTCATTGTAACAAAAAGTACGGATCCCATCAGAACTTCGCAATTAAGCGTGTTTGGGCAAGAGTAGTACTAGGATGGGTGATCCACTGGGAAGTCCTCGTGTTGCACCCTTTTTTTAAAAAAAAAATTGTTACAAAAAATTGAGCTGGTCAAGACTCTTGAACCTCATTAAAATATAAGTATCAAATCGTATGGGACAAACATTCTTGTATTGGAAATGAGTTATATTGACATAGTCCCCTTAGCATGATATGCACACCTAACCAAAATGAGCAATAGACTAACTTTTGTTTAAATCAGAGATGAAAAATTCCACGTGTTTAACATATGATGGTTATTAAATCACAGCATCCTCTTTTTCGAGGTTTTAAAAAAATTTAGATTTTATTTAAAGGAAAGGTATTATTTTTTAAAAAAAATTTGATCAAAAAAAAAAAAACTCTAGACACTAAAACGACAAAATTAAAATTTTAAAAACTAAATATTGTAAGTGATAAATATAAAAACCGTTCATGTAATCTACCACAATACGTATCTTCCAATTTTACAGTTAAAAATGTATGAGTTACATAGTTTTTGAATTGGGGGATCAAATATTTATTCTGACATTTTTTATGATAGATTGTTCATTGCATATTAAATTAAAAATAAATTAATTTATTTTCAAAAAATAATTATCTTACATGCGTATTGTGTTGTCGCCCAACGAGTACGACCATCCTTACTATGATCAACAAGATCTTTGTGTAGGGACTTGCGATAAGCCCATTATTTTTTGTACGCACAGTCCCCTTAGGTGGTGTTTGGATCAAAGGATTCAGAGGGATTATAGGGGGGATTGGATTAAAATTGTGAATGGACCCACATATCCTTGGTTTGGGTAAATTTTTGGCATGGGATTACCTTTGCTTTTGAATTCCTTGAGCCATAGGTTTTGAAGCTGATAATCCCCTGTGCAGGTGATTGGCGAAACCTTCTGGGGCATGTTTGGTAGGAGTATAAGGGTGGTATAAAAGGGTGGTATAAAGAAAATAGTACGTGGGACCTACTTTATACCATGTTTGTTTGACTTTTTTTGGTCGGTATTAATTTGCGGGTCGCAATACCGACCCGCTATGAACAGTGCCGTTAATGCCTTGTACAAGGTGCTATTCAATATCACCTACCCGGTGGTATAAAATGTTGGAAGGAGGTATTAAAGTGGTAAAAGACTCAAATGCCCTCAACTACAAAGCCAGCCGCAATTGTTGACTTTGATTTATAAGGATAAAATTGTTTTTTTACACCCCAGCCGCAATTGTTGACTTTTTTAAATAGGTATTACATAGATAATATTTGTGATACACAAACAAGGGGAAGGATGGGATTATAGTTTAAGACCGGGTATAATATACTATTGGATTGGAATGGAATTGAGATAAATTTAATACCGGGCTTATTTTATACTCAAAACAAACAGGCCCCTGTTGTGTGGGATTCTGAATTGTGAAGTAGAATTACATTTGAAAAATCTAAAATACCTTCCACAGTAAAAATTCTAGGGTTTTTACCTTCACATTCCCTTTCACTTTCACATCGGTTCTGATTTTTTCATGGAAGTAGCAGATCTGGGTAAATAGCTTCACATCGGCTCTAATCCGTTCTGTGTCTCTCTCTCCCCACGCTAACCCATCTCGTCTCTTACTACTATGGTGTTTGGAACTCTCCAAATACCACTGTTGAGCAGATCTGCGTGTTGTATGTCCATGGAAGCAGTAGATCTGCAACTTCCATATGTAGATTAGCTCCTTCGAAGACCCAATAATCTGTTTTCTCTCTCTCTCTCTCTCACTCTTTCTCTCTGTCTAATGCTGAAGCCGAAGCATCTCTATCTCTCCACGATAACCCATATGTTTGGGGAGATAGAGAGATTTGGTATTTGTTAATTAAAAAATCAGATTTGTTTGGTGGTGTTTGAGACTCATTACATCTTAAATTTTTAAGATCATAAAAATTTTATGATCATCCATTTCTTCCCTTAAAAATGGACCCTAAAAAAAATTACATTTAAATTAAAGCAACATATTTTAAATTGACCTGATCAGTGCTATTACTTCAGGCAATAATATTAAAATGCCCTAAAATTATTGAAGAATAAATTACATTTGGTCTTGTTGTGAAGGACAATATATTGTGTTGAATGTATTGTGTTATTACATATATTGTGTTGAATAAATTGACCTGCTCAGTGCTATTACATATATTATGTTGAATGTATGTTGTTTGATCATGTTGTGAAGGACGGTATATGTATTTATATGACATTAATCATATTTTCATTTGTTGTGGTGGAGGGTCTCCAAAAAGGCAAAGTGTCTGCCTTATTTTGTTGTGGAGGGTCTCCAATAGGTAATTTGTACGTTGTGTATGAGCGATTGTCAAATAGACACATTTTGTCTACCATTGTCGTTTTTTTATGTACAAGCATATTATTCGGATTACAATTATGCGTTTGTGTTGTACATTTATTTTTTTTGTTTGCATGATGCATATAATTTTTGTGATTAAAAGTGTATTGAACAAATTAAATTAAATAAATAATAATAAAAAATTTGCAATATTTTGTAAAAATGCGTAATTTATTGATACATTTTTTTCCTAAATAAGACAATATTAATAATGGATATGACTTTTTTCATTCCAATTCAAACATTGTATAAGATTGAATTACTTTTATTTACACAAGGGTGTAATGGTCATTTTAATATATTTTATCTTCATATGTGAATGGAGCCCACAAATCAAATGGTTTCTATCTAAAGCTGGGATAAGATTTGATATATTACTTTATAATCCTCCAATCTGGACCACTTTGCATTGAGTTGAATTGGGTTCAGATTCAAATTCAATCCAATCCAATTCAATCCTCCCATAGTGATTCAAACACCACCTTACAGTTTCGGTGAGTAACCACCAGTGTCTACTGTTCTCGTCATTTTACCGGACCTTGAGGTATTCTACCCAAACAAACTTGTTTGCATAATTGGGTTTAATGCATCCCCGGTTGAGAAGGACGTCCCACCCCTTGGTGCGGCGGTTGTCTTTTGACCTTTGTTATTTCTTTTTCATTTTTTTATTACTCTTTCTTTTAAATTGTAAGAGATATTCAAGAAGGTGATGTTGGAGTAGGTCCTCTCAGAATTATATTGGAAAGAGTCTCTGAATTATATAGGAAAAGTCTTTCTTCCTTTTTTATATTTTTTTGGTTAATTGCACTAAATGTCTCAAAGTATAGAATTTGTCTCACTTTGGTCTCTAATATTTCAATTACATCATTTTAGTTGTTAAAATATTGAATATGTTTCTATGTGGTCTTTCAAGCAAATAATATTCAAATTGTTATCGATTTTTTATCATAAACATGTCACATAATATCTAAATATGAGCAAAAAATAATTTGAGTAGTTCTTAACCAAAATTTGGATAGTTCTTGACAAAAAATGTGTAATATGAGTCAAGATTTGGATAGTTCTTTGACCAAAATTTTTGTATAAATTTGGTCAAGCGTTATTTTAAATTAATTTTTTTACTCATATTTAAGTATTTTGTGATAAGTTTATAAATTAAAAATTATTAGTAGTCTGAACGTTATCTGTTTGATGGACCACTTAAAAATATATTCAATACTTCAGTGACTATAATAATATAATTAAAATATTAATGACAAAAATGAGATAAATTTTATATTTTAAGGACTTTTAGTGTAATTAAAATTTTTTTTTTTGGTGAGATGCGTGTCCTGAAGTGCTTAATGGTTGATAGGTCTTGTAAAGATCAACCGAACCACAATGAACAGAGGATTAAGGCGGACATGTCTAGGTCCTATAAACGGCCAATTTCGGCCAATAGGGTCTTTGTATTTGTCGATTGATCTTTGTTAATGGAAGGCCTAGCAAATTCTCGTTTGTATGTAGACACTACCAAACCGCGTGCTTTTCTATATTCCTTTCCAATAAAAGCAACTCAGTCACCCTCTCCTCCTTCTCTCTCTACCGTTTCTTGCATTAACCAACCACTGTTCACTAGTCTTCAGTCGTCTTTTATCGTCAATCTTCCTTTGGACGACCAATACTGGGTTTTGTCTAACACACATGATCTCTCTATTAAAACTTCTGGTTTTCAGCTAAAAAGGTATGGATTCTTTGTCAAGATTCATGGGTCTTTGGTGGTTTTGAGATATTTTGTTGCTTAATTGTGTTATATTGTTTGGTTTCGATTCTTGGGGTTTTAAGGGTTTTTTTAGTGGTTTGTGTTTGTGGGTTTTGTTTATTTGGTGATATATGGGTGATTATTCACTTGTTATGTCTGTTTGTTGCCTTTGAGATTTCTTGCTCAATCATGTTCTTAATTGGCTTGAATTCTTGGGTTTTTTTGGTATTTTGTTGAGGCTTATTGGGTTTGAATTTGTGGATGTTGTCAGTTTAAAGTTTCTGGAGACCCTTTGGATCCTATTGTATATGGGTGTTGATCAAGTTTCATGGGGGTTTGCTAATTTTATGAAGTACTGCAGTATGGCGTAACCCTGTTAATTCTGGCCTTTGGGAGTACTCTGCTGTCGCTTGGTTTGGTACTATCAGTTTTTATAGGCGTTTTCGGTGTTGTTTGGTATTTCCCTTTGTTTTCGTTTATTCTCATCCTTTTTCTCATACCTTTTTTTGAGGGGTTCTAATCATATCTTGCTAATTGACTTGTTAACGCGAGGTTCTATGGTTACTGAAAACCTTGATGAATTCACATTTTTACTAGGCATGTTATTTTTTTAAAAAATTTATAGTATTTTGTATCCAACAGCATTGGGTAATAACTAAGACTTGTAAACCAGTTTCCTCTCTCATGTATTGGTATGTGAGGTTATGCAAACTTTGTAATGTTATTATCCATTGCCAAAAAAGTTGGACAAAAGAATCCACGGGACATTTCCAGCCGAAATATCATATTTGCATTGTCAAGTCATCCAAAACATGATGACCATTTCCACATTGACCTGTTGCTGCTTGCAAGATATATCTCCCACCGATGACATTGTAACTACTGTTTATATTTCTGTAACTATCAACCCAGGAAGCACAGACAGAGTGTCGGACACGGACATGCTAGAATGAGTGTCCAATTTTTTTATTGTTAATTTTTTTTCTGGACTTGCTAGGGACACGCGGCCGACACGCTCAAGACACGTGACCAGGGACACGTTTTGAGATATTTTTTTTCAAATTTTTTAGAACGTTTTAGATAATTTTATAATTAGGAGTTATCTTTGTAATTTTAAAGAAATGAGTCAAAATCATAATATAAAAGGAGATATAATCACTATATTAAACATAAGACATGAATAGAACATAATTTTGGATACGAATATAAACTTATATACAAATGAAATAAACTTTTAATATGAAAGTAATGTGAGAAAAAATAGGTCTACAAAATTGAGGTTCTTTGAAATTGATGAAAATTAGTGTTACGAAATAAAATATTTTTGAAAATGAAAGATGTAGCCGTCATTGATTGTTGGATCATGGACATTAATGTTTAATGTGTGTCGATATATCTTATATTGTATTTTTATATAGTGATATTATGATGTGAATTTTTAGAATTAGTGGAAGGATGAATTGAAAGATTATTATGATAATATTTTTATTTTATATATATATATATATATGAATACATATTATTTGAAGTATCTTCAACGTGTCCGTGTCCTACTTTTTAAAAAAAAAAAATTGTCGGTGTGTTCGTGTTGTGTCGTATCCGTGTCCATGCTTCTTAGCTATTGACTAGTGCAATTTGTGCCCACATAAAAGGAATTTAAAACCTCCCCCCGCCAAAATATCTGGGTACAAAGAATGGAAGAATTTTTTTTTATACGGTCAACATGAACTTTTTTGTTTGATTTTTGTTTAGTGTTATTGTGCGCCATTTCATCTTAGAGAGTGCATCTTGTTCATATCAAGTGATGTTAGTTGTCCCTTCATAATTGTAGTGGGTCCTCTATTGCTGCCCTCAAGATGTTCTCATTGCTTGATTCTGGTAAAAGACCCAAAAATGGTTTATAAAGCTGACTTGGTAATTATCGGCATCTCTGTTGGTGTGGCTGTTGGCATTGTTATCGCATGTCTTGTGTTTTTTGGAGTCCGATGGTACAAAAAGCGTGGTCATCTTCGGCGGTGTGGCAATGAGCGCTCTATAGCAATTCTTCCCATCCGCACAAATGGCTTAGGTACAAGTGTTGACTTAAGCGCATGTCTCTCGAATTCTGTGGCTGTTAAGGGAGCAGAGGATTCTGTGAAAAACTCTCAGCACTCTTGGTGGAGTTCCCGGAGTAAGGACCGGCTTGCTTCAGCTTCTGGCATACCAAGATACTTGTACAAGTATGTAATATCTACTTTAGGCTAGTTGTAAACTTCCTGAATTAGTATACATAACTTATCTATATTCTATAGCCCTTTTAAATATAACTTTGGTTGATACTTCTTAATACAGCATGACAACTGAGATACGTGCTCGAAAGTTTTACTTGTCTAGTTATTGCCTGGCTAACTTATCATCAATTAACGTTAGATTTTGTAGTTTGAAATTTTAGCATCTACCATGTTATCTGTTTGTGCCAATTGTTCAAGGCAGCACTGGTGTCTCTTCAAAATGATTTATTTTATTTGATTCTCTCAGCATATTTTGGTCAAAAAGAATTGCATCTTATTTGCTAAACTACATTACTTGCATGCTAGCATCTTGTGTTGTTCTCTACTAGCACCATATCTGACAATAAACTCTTCTTCAGTGAACCATCTTTGGAACACATTCACTACATTAAGGTTGAATGCAACAGGTCAACTAAAGGGGAAAAAAAGGCCTCTATGTTGACCAACTATCTCAAATCAATCTGTATTTGTGATGATACTGACTCTTTCAGTAGAGCATAAATTGACAATTAGCAAAGATACTTTACCTTGGAATGTAACGCAATGTCCATAGGTTGTATTTGGATAATTACATATCATGGTTAGTAATGATAGCTATAAGACACCCACCCACACCACACATCCACGAATAATATGCAGGGAGATGGGAATTTTGAAGTAAGTAACGAATTTAAGTGGGGTATTTGAACAAGGCTTCAGTAAGCAACCACACCCTTATACACTTTACCAATGTATGTGGCATAAGCAAATACATATTCATATCGGTACATCAGAATGCCATATTTGTATGACATTAAGCTGTGTCTGATGTGATGTGTTTGATGTAACCCCACATGCTACTTCAGGGACGTCCAGAGATCCACTCAGAACTTCACAACTATTTTGGGACAAGGATCTTTTGGTCCAGTTTATAAAGCTATAATGCCTGCGGGTGAAGTAGTTGCCGTTAAGGTTCTTGCTTCTAATTCAAAACAAGGAGAGAAGGAGTTCCATACAGAGGTACGGGCTGAATCAACTACTTGGTCATAGGAAGAATGAATCTTGATTTATCCTTCTTGAATGATATGGGAAAGAAAAGATGTGTCTCGATATATTTTCTGGCATATCTTTTACAGCTTTTTATGTATTGTGAAAATTAGATGAGGCTACTTAAACATCTGCACGTGTTCAACTTCAAATCTGCAAAGATAATCAAGCACTAATTATAAAGGTAGCATTTTAAGAACTGTTTTCAAAATTAGGAAAAAGTGAACAAAAACAGTAATTAAGGCTCAATAAGCCACGCATTACCTATATTGGGAATCCTCAATTTAGTTTTAGATGTATTAAAATCACCTCCACATATTATCTGAGCTCTCTTTAACTAAAGTCAAAGCTTGTCGAGTTTATATAAATTGGTCTAGTTTTTTTGCCAGGTATCTCTCCTAGGAAGGCTGCATCACCGAAATTTGGTGAACTTGGTTGGATATTGTGTAGATAAAGGCCAACGCATGTTAATTTATCAGTTCATGAGTAATGGAAGCTTGGCGAACCTTCTATATAGTAAGTTAGACTGTCCATTCTTTTGTTGATCTTCATTACTTTTGTTAGTATGGTATTTCCACATGAATATGTCCTTGGGATTTTTAGTTGTTTATGAGCTTGTTGTTTGAGAGAGCGATTTGACTTAGAAGTTTGGCATCATTGCATGTTTTGTGGTGGTTCATAATTGTTGGTATAATGTATGACCTCAGCATAGATAGTGTATAAAATTCTTTGTTCTTGTAGTCCATTTTCTTAAAACCTGGTCTTCTTTATGGTAAAGGTAATTCTTGAAACTGAGCTTGCATTTATCTAGGCAACGGATGCCTTTGTGCTTAAGAATTGAGCCATTGGACACGAGGGATGTAGATTGTGAGATGACACTTTACACTTTTTACATTGTGATGGCAGTGATGCTGCTCCAACTCTTGTAACATTTGCTGCAAAGGGGGACAAGGAATGACCATATAAGTTATGGGGGCATTGAAGGGCCATCCCCACACACAAAGACAAAAAAAAAAAAAAAGACCCTAAGCTTTGTGCAATTTGTACTGTTAAACACACTGTCATATCCCTAATGCTTGGCAGTTCAAGGATAGAATTTTCAATCACTCCCATTATCTGTCTTGTGAATGTAGGTGAAGTTGAACCAATTCTTAAAACTGTGGATCAGATTCTGCCACTTTTTTTATTTAATGAAAATGTAAACTATTGACCAAATCTTTAGCAAGTTTGTGGTTGGAGTTGACACACCTTTTTTCTAAATTGTGATGATATAGAAATGTGCTTCCTTTGTTTTTCTATTTTAAAGTGAATTAATGTAATCCTGCTGCTCACAGACGTCGGTGAAGAGGAAAGAGCTTTGAGTTGGGAAGAAAGGCTCCAAATCGCACTCGATATATCACATGGAATTGAATATCTTCATGATGGGGTAAGCTGAGTAACAATGGTATCTGTTAGATTTCTTTCCCGTGTAGAAGCAGTTCTTTGATTCTTTCTTACATAGAGTAATTCTTGGAACAGGCAGTCCCACCTGTCATACATCGTGATTTGAAGTCTGCTAATATATTGCTGGACCATTCCATGAGAGCGAAGGTAAGCTAGTTGCATTTGGATGTTTCTGTTTCAAGCCATTTTCTATCTGATCAAATAAATCTAATAAAGTCGTTAAAATGAGGTTTTGAAACCAGTGGTGCTACGTCTAGTTCAGTGTGGTCAGTTGATCCCACTGAACGTAGAAAAAACCAGATAGAGATAAAAAATTTAGAAGTTTTTAGTGGATTTGCTAGTGTAATCAGGTCAGGTGATTAAAAAAATATAGAAAAATAGTAAATTGAGATCAATCAATTCTTTTTATTTAGTAAGATCTATTCATAGTTGGTCAGTCCCGCACGGCATGGCTTCTTGCTTTTCATGAATGTGTCTACCCCTCCGCTTATATGAGTTTGACCCGCCTTTGACTCGCCTTGCTTCGGACTCCCTACGTGCCGTTTTATGACTTAACCTTTTCGGAGGATCGGTGGGGACATGGGGGCCTCAGCTCATGCATCACCTCTGCTATCCCACTTCCTTCTATTCAAAAGACGATTAGCCCTTAAACAAAAAAGGCCCATCAGCCATGCTCGTAATGCACAACTTTGGGCGTATTCTAGCTATGTAAACGAATCACTAGATCCCTTTTGAGTTTTGGCTTGGTAGGGGTCGCCTGGAATGGAATTGGCTTAAGAAAAGCAAGCAACTGTTGGCCCCCTTCGTTTGAGCTAACTTATTCCTGATCAACCACATGAAAAGAGAAAAATCCCCCCCCCCCCCCCCCAGGCTCTCCTCATCAGTCCCCCTTCCCCATCAGACTGACCCACAGAAGAAAATCCCTGGTGCCGCCACTGTGTATGTATTGCAATGATTTATTGACATTGACATTAAAAGTAGGTGTTTTCTGTGTAGATAATGGATACCTGCATATCCATGCTTTCTTAGAATGGCAGGTATTGTTTGGCATGCCTGCCTGTGTTTTGATGGTTCTCCCTTCCTCCGTGTAAGTAGGTTGCTGATTTTGGGCTGTCCAAGGAAGAGGTTTTTGATGGCTGCAATTCGGGCCTTAAAGGTACCTATGGCTACATAGATCCCATGTACATAGCAACAAACAAGTTCACAACGAAGAGTGACATCTATAGTTTTGGTATTATTCTATTTGAACTCATCACGGCCATCCATCCACAACAAAACTTAATGGAATATGTCAATCTTGTAAGTTCTTTGATATACACATACAGATTTCATCTCTTGTGATGCTTTCTCTGCTATATATTCTAACTTTGTTACCTTTTTGTTATTACTCTTTAAGGCGGCTATGAGTTCGGATGGTGTGGATGAAATACTTGACAATAAACTTGTTGGGGAATGTAACCCCGAAGAAGTAAGGAGACTGGCTAGCATTGCTCACAAATGCTTGCACAAAACACCCAAAAAGCGCCCGTCAATTGCAGAAATTTCCCAGGCTATACTAAAGATACAACAGAGGCGTCTTGTGAGAGAAGATGCTATTTCTTTCGCGGGAGACGATTTTTCAGGAGTGATGAGCCGGATAGAGCATCAACAAGTGGAGCTTAGGAAAATGACCAGCATAGATGAGAGGGTAACTGAATGACAGTTATTTTTCCCCTTGCTTTTTTTTTTTTCCTTCAAATTTTCTTTTTCACTGCACCCTGTGATTTGCTCAAATAGAACCGGAGGTAGAACACATCACAAGATATATGTGAAGTCCAAATGAGCCGCTTCTGCAGAATGAGTATTCTAGAGATTATGAATGCTTGATATTGGCAAATGTTCTGCCCTTCACATGCGTCATTCCTTTCCCCTTGAAATTAGGCCTATTAATCGGGTCGGTTGAAACGGGTTCGTGTTAAGTTTTAAAAGGTTCGTGTAAAAGAACAATTTATTCATATCCGGTTCGTTTAATAATTCATGTCTAACGAGTCGTGTCATATCGGGTATATGTCGTATATAAATTTTGTATGACTTATATATAAATGAATCGTATCATGTATTTTTTTTATTGATTTCACTTATATCCGATTTATTTATTAATCGTAACGTGTTGGGTTCACTCGTTTCACTCGTTTACGAAATGGGTGACTTAAAGAAGACTCAAATTCTTTAATTTCATGTCGTATTTATATCATGTTAACGAGTCGCGTTATATTTTAACGCCCCATTTAAAATACATACCTTTTGAAACACTTGTTGCCAATGTTGCACATTGTTTGTAGTTTCCCAGTTGGATCTACGCGTTGTTTCGCTTGTGCTTCTTTTAAGGGAAGCATTTTGCTCTACTATGGTACTGAAAAGGTTTTTTTTTTTTAAATAGAGATTTTGGTTGTAATAATTGTTCCATTATGATGCCGAAAAGTATTTTTTTCGGTATTGTACCTCCATTTTAGCCAATAAAAATGTGTCACGTGTATAATTTTGTTATTTTATAATTTTTTACTAATTATTACAAATCAATTTAATTCAAAATTAATGACTGTAATTGATGGAGGTACGAATATAAAATAAAAAGCACCTCATGTTTAATTTTCAATAATAAATAATCAATAATATATTTCAGCTATTGTATTAGGGTTGTTCATCCAAGTCGACGGGGTAGGAATTTTTGGATTCTATGTTTTGAGTCGATGAGTTGCGGAAAATCATTTATTTGGCCAACCTTACCTGATTGAGGGTAATGTTTCGAGCTAAATTTCGTCCAAAAAATTGGCTCGAAATGTCGGGTAGGAATGCAAAATGCTTCAGAAATTTTAAAGTTATTAATTTTTTGGGTCATTTTAACAACTCAATTACCAATTTTGTGGGTTACTTTTACAACAAGACTATTAAAATATAATATAAAAATATGTAAATCAACACAATAAAATAATAAAACTAAAAAAAAACATAATAAATCTAATTAATATGTTCTCTAATAGTCTTTTTTTTTAAATTGGCTCTAATAGTCTAAAATATTATAAATAAAACACAATCACAAGTCATATGTTTCATAAATGACGTTATTTTATGACAAACAAAACGACGTCGTTTTATAACTATACATGCGCGTCAGGTAGGAATGCGAAAATTTTATGTGTATTCCGAATTCTTACTCGATATTTGCAGAATACCAAAAAAATCTTTCATTAACCGACCCAGAAAAATGTGAAAACCGAATTATCAGGTAAGATAGGATCACAATATTTGCAGAACGGGTTGGGTGGATGGAATTTTGAATACCCCAATATTTTACTATGGAATCATCTACTTTGTCCTGGATCTTGCAGAAAATTACAAAATTACCAGCTTTAAAAAAAAAAAAAGATTTAAGCAGCATGATTCAACAAAAAGACAAGGGAGTAGTTTAAATAATTTGTTGCCTCTTTAAAGCACTGTCCATGCCTATTTTTGAATAAATTATAGAAGCAACTGACAGGAAAAATATTAAGATATTAAATTAAATTAAATTAATAATAGGATTTTCTATTTTTCTTTTTCCCAATGAAGCAGAGCTTGTCTTTTTCCTCCAAGTAAGTGTTGTCAATCATTTAAGGCTTTGTTAATGATGAAGATGGAAAGGTATAAATATAGCAATGCAAGCATTATTTACATGGATCATTGCCATTTGCTTCTAAAATAATTGTACATACACCCTTCTATAGCTAAGGATTTTGTAACACCCTAATGAAGCTGAAAAATGAAATGAGGTAAAATATATGATAGCGAAACGGGTTTATTCAAGTGGTTAATGAGTTAGACTTAAGTTGCGGTTCTAATCTGTCTCGTTATATAGTGGTCAAGCCTGACTAGTTACGTAAATGATTTTTAGAATTCATCCCGCTGAGTAAAGTCGTAGATTCATCTCAGTATATGAAAGACAAGTTAATTAGTAAAAACTCTATTAATTCAACTATGACGTGAGATCACTAATGAAATTACGAAAATACCAATGACCAACTTGTAAAAATATTTATACACATGTGCATAAGACTAAAAAGTATTTGGAACTCGAAAGTATTTAGATATAACAGTTAGAAATAAAGAAAATTATAAAAAAGTAATTTTTGACCCTTACAAGTTTAATCAGGGTAGAATAAATCAAGTGATAACAAAAGTCTTAAGTTTGAATCTTGACAATTTTTTGGGACTAGACCATGAGAGATTTATCGCTTATGAATACCCTAGTCCCAGCGTAAATGACCTGCCTTTAACCAGATTGAGGAAGAGATTAATAGAGATGCGCATAAACTGAATCCGAATACTCCTGACCATAAAAAAAAAATATTAATGAGACATAGTTGGTGAGTGTCTTTTGTAATTACTCCTAAAAAAATATTTAAAAAATTAAAAAAATATATATAGAGAGTTTATATTTATGGTCATTTAAGGGGCAACTTTCAAAAGTACATCTACTCCAAAGTTGGTAAGTCCTTCATGCTATCTTCCAAGTGAAGCAATAAATCTCCCAACCATTCCCCTGCCTAAATAATTGCATTCACTTATTAGGATTCAGAAAACTGTCCCACCATGGGAAAAAAAAAAAGTCAAATAAATAAAATAAAAAAAAGTCAAATAAATAAAATAAAAAATAGAGAAATCCAAATTTCTAGGGCACAAGTTCTATTTTTTTTTTGATGAAACAACCAAACAACTACACAACTCCTTAAAAGGAGAAGGCAGCTGAAGGTATTTAAACACAAACACACACACCCAAGAGTCCCGATGTGGGACAAGTCCCGGGACAACATCATTTTTTTGATGAAACAACCAAACAACTACACAACTCCTTATTCAATCACGTCTTCTTCTTTTTTTGGTAAGGTATTAAATTTTCTTTTGAGCATATCCAACTATTTTATTGAAAAGTTCGATATAATTAATATGGTAGCTCAAATGATAACAAGTACGACCTCTAAATTTAAATGTCATGTGTTTGAATCTTGACAATTATTTGGAGTCTTTAAATGAGAGATTTATCCCTCATGAATAATTTAGTTCAAGTGTGGATGAACTGCTTTTGACTGGACCGAATAACGAATTAATCGAGATATGAGTAAACTAAAAAATAATTTATATTTTTATCACTGTAAGATCTAAAAAAGGTTAGATGTCCATAATTTTATCTAACACACAAAGACTCTTTTTGCGACTCAATCAAACCCTAAATATCCAAATTACGATAAAACAACTTTTATGGTTGTGCTAACACCAACTTCTTCCGATATAATATAAATATGGTATCTATAATTTTTAATTTGACTAATTTTTATTATTTTTACGATTTATTATCACAAAAAACAAAAAGAAAATCTATTAATATTAATTATTTTTTTCCTTATGATATCAAGATGATAGTTTTGGATAAACATATCCATTGTCATTTTTTTTTTTTGTATTTTTTGCCAAATAAAATCTATTGCCCATAAAATATCTCCTGGGATCTTTCTCTTACAAAACCCATATGGACCAGTACCAGAAAAGGACGGACACTCCATAGTCCACAGATGCCGTGTACAGAGCTTTGCAGAAAGCTTTCATGTCACGTGACAAATGAACCGACCTCACGTGACTCCTTCCCATAAAATTGTCAAACAGAGAGGTATTTAATTCACGCGCCTCTGCTGCTGGTAAGTGGTAAGACAGCGGCAGGACAATTTTGTTTTCTGTTTTGAGAAGGTAGTGGATCTTACGCTGTAGAAGAGAGAGTGGGGGTAACAACCAGCAACGTACCAGCACACCACCACCATCCTTGGGTCCTCTCTCTCTCTCTCTCTCCGTTTCTCCAACTAAACAATCGCTGTCAACTTGTATCTTTGAGTAAGTCTTGACTTTCACTGACTTCTCACCTTCTCCTGAAACCCGAGAGAGAGAGAGAGAGAGAGAGAGAGAGAATTGGTCAGGGCTCAAAGAGAGCAGGTGTTGTCCAGACAGGAGGGAGGGAGGGAGGGAGGGAGAGAGAATTGGTCAGGGCTCAAAGAGAGCAGGTGTTGTCCAGACAGGAGAGAGGGAGGGAGGGAGGGAGAGAGAGAGAGAATTGGTCAGGGCTCAAAGAGAGCAGGTGTTGTCCAGAGAGAGAGAGAGAGAGAGAGAGAAGTGGTGATTGTGTATTTTTTGTTTGTGTGTAGGTGAAGTGGGTGGGTGTCGATGAAAGGGGAAGGGAAGATGGTGTTCAAGTCTAAGTTGAAGTGGGTTGGCTTAGTTGGGCTAGTTCTTTCTGCTTTCTCTCTCTTCACCCATTTCCTACTGGCTAGATATACAGATGAGGGTATTTCAAACTACAAGTCTTCAGTCACAATCTTCTCTTGGAGACCCATTTTTGAGAATGCAGATCTTTCCACTACGGTAATCTGCTAAACCCCCCCCTCAAAATTTCAATTCTTTCTGAATTTGTTTTCACTACATTGAATTTGTATGGGTTGAAGGTGATGTTTATCTTTGTTCTGTTTGAATCTTGTGGTTTTTGTTAATTTCCCCAGATAATAAATCTTATGTGAACCAAGCTCAATGGTAGAACAGTCGCAGTTGCTTGGATTGTTACAATCTTTTCCCGTTCAAAATTAATTTATGGGGTGCTTAATGACAGAATTTTTATCTTCTTTTTGGTAAACAAAAAGAGTTTTTTTTTAAAATTTTGTGCTTCTCTTTTTGGGAATATTCTGTTAAATCTGGGTTTTTATGGGGTCATTGATGTGCTTTCGGGTATTCTGTTTTACCTTTAAAGCTTTTCCTTTGTACTCTCTCTCTCTCTCTCTTTCATTCTTTCTCGTTTCAAATTTGTTAAAAAATTTGGCGTTGGTTTTTTTTTTTTTTTGGTTGTGGGTAGGGGGGTGGGTAGGGGAGGTTGGTGATTATGACTGCTGACAAAGGCCGCCGAGTAGAGCTGATTATCTAATCACTGATCTATCCCTTCGGCCATTTACTTTTTCATCTAATCACACGAAAGCCCTCTCATTTTGATGCATGTGTTTCAATTTCTCTTTCTTTGTTATGCAGAGTCCATTGCATAGAAGGTTATGGGGTCCTGTACGGCGTCTTGAATCGTTACATCCACATGCGAATCCCAGAGGAAACTACGCAGGTTAGATCATGAGTGTCTTGTTAGTGAATATTGGATTAGTTGTTGCTTCAATGAGTTTCTACTACAAAAGAAACTAGATTTTATATTTGCCCCCTGAAACTTAGTCAAACAAACGGTGGAAATTGGAATTTGTATTTACCTTGGGTTGTTATGATAATTTAGTAACAACAATTGTAATTTTTTTTTTCTCTAGTAAACAATGCTATTGTAATTCTTGTTCTTTTAGATAACGCGGATGTGTAATAATTTTGGTATGCTATGCAGTATGCACCTTGCATTTACATTCTGCTATATATTTAACATAAGTCTAGTATGGTTTCGGTGAATGAGTTTTACTGTGATAACTATGGATTAGGGGTTCGGGAAACATTGAGTTCTTAGTTGATAGCACAGTCTGTAACTTCTTTTTACAGATCCCGCTCCACAAACAAATGGCTTTCTTTTTGTAAGGATTCGAGGTGGTTTTCACGAGATCAGGAACTCGGTGAGGATACTAGCCTTAACATACCAAACTTGGTTTAAGACCTTACACATAATATTTATTGAGAAGGTCTTGATCTTCTAGATTTGCGATGTTGTTGTGGTTTCTCGTCTTCTCAATGCTACTTTAGTCATTCCTGAGCTCCAATCAACTACAAGCAGCAAGGGAATCAGGTTTCGGTCTTTACTCGTTCATTTTGGGTCTAAACCATTGGAGAACTGCCATATAAATTTTACTTGCACTAATTTAATTAAACGGTAATTGTGGTCATTGGTATACTCTATTATTTATGTCATGCAGCTCAGAGTTCAAGAGTTTTCCTTACCTCTATAATGAAGATCAGTTCATAGCAGCGTTAATAAAAGATGTCAAAATTGTGAAAACCCTTCCAAAGGAACTCAAAGGAGCAAGGAGAAAGAAAGAAATCCCTTCGTTTAAAGTGCATAGCTCATTGTCTCCTTATTTTTATCTGCACCATGTTTTGCCAGTATTAAACGGACACTCGGTGGTTGAATTAGTTGTTTCTGATGGTGGATGCTTGCAGGTAATGATTGCTATCATATATCTTCTTTTAATTGCACAGCTTAACATTGTGAACTTATTGTGATACATTAATGACTCCAAACAGAATTTCAAAATCAAAACAGCAGGCGACCAAATTTTTCATAAGATGGGTCACTAGCCACATGTTCTCCTACCTCCTCGTTCTTTTGTATTTATCTATCTGGTTATAGACTTGTAACCATGAGGATTTTAAAAATTATCGGTAAAAAAAAGTAGATCAAAATATCTTCTTTTGACACTTTTGGATCAGTGAAAGGACTTAGTTCTGTGGCATATGTGATTTGACTTATGCTTAACTTTTTCTATGTCAATCTTGAGTATTATTTTCCTTTTCCTGGTGGTATTGGTATTCTTTTTGTTTTCGCGTGGGTATACTTAATTGAACGCTGCTCATGGATTGCAACTTTGGTAATTGGAACTTAGAAGCCAAAGGAATTGCTGATTAATCTTTTAAAAGGAGGTGTGGTGATGAGACTGGAAAATACTTTACTTTATAAAATCATAGGTTGAATTTTCTATGATACTGAACTCGAATGTATGCATACATGCAAAACACATGTAAAATTATGTATATATGATATATAAGAGGGATGGAAGTATAAAAATGGTAGAATTCAACAAGAATACCCATACCTTGCAAGTAAGTCACCTATAACTATAGTAATCATTGTAGTCAACTTTCAAGAGAACCATAATATAGTTTCTAGATATGTTAAAACATAAGCAATTGGTATATGGACACTTCAAATAGGTGAAGTACTTTCATTGGACGAAAATGACTTGTCGATGGGCGTGGGATGTGCATTGAACGTGCCCATTCTCGGACATAACACCAAAATGACGAAAAGTACATGCCTATGGTTAACTACAAGTCCGGAGAGTACCTTTTTTGGTTTCTCCGTTGTATGGGCATATCATTGGAGTGAGGTGCTTCCATCCAACAAATTGTGTTACGTGATCATTTTGCTGTAAGGAAGATATGAAAATTGGAGAATTGGATACATTCAACTGTCTCTCTATGTACTTAGGTTTAGAGATCAGAAAACATATGACTCAGGTGCCAATAGCATTGCTGACCAAGATGGTGGTTAGGAATTAGTTTTGTCCAAGACTTCTTTTGCTGTGTTTCTTGCTTAATTTTTCTAGTCCTTGTATTCCTTTATTCTAAATGAGGAAAACATGATAGGTATAGTAGCTTTTGAGAACCCAAAGATATTGCAGCTAATGATTTGATTGCGTTTTACTGCAATCTTACATGGAATACAAACTTCAGTGTTACATGTAATGGGAATATAGTTGTCATGTTAGAATGCTAGAAACTGTGTGCAAGGGCTAGGCTCGATTAGTTTCTTCTAATTGGAATGTAGTGTACTACTTCTGATTGATATCAGTCTGGAAGGGAATTAGAGAATGAGAAGAGAAGATGAAGGGGAGAAAAAGAAGAAGAGTAGAGCAAAAATAATATCTCAATCAAAGTCTCTCAAAACAGGTATATTAGTGCCCTACATATAGGGAGTACAAAAACCCTAAAGCAAATAATCCACATGACAAACAATTCCCCAAGAATAAAAATGGCAAATAAGTTATAATCTTGATGTCTACGTCTACTACAACAAAAGCCATTGAGACAATCTGATTCCCATCACTAATCACAACCTATAAACATTGTGGATAAATGCACTAACATGTGGAATGTTCCCAAGTGTTTTTACTTTCTAGTTGATGTCACCATTCAAAGAGATGGGAGAGATTGGTTTTGGGAATAATTATATACTCTTCATGGAATTACAATTTTTTTTGTTTTGGAATATAACTGTGAGGTGCTTATCATGCAGTGTTTTCTTGTTGCTGCTCGCTTAGGACTAGGGAATATAATGGTGTGGCGTGTTTATTTTTTTAGAAATATGATTTTACCCGTTGGGCATATTACCTCATGGGTTTGGATTACAGGATTCGAGTACATATCAACTTTTTGATTGAAATGTTTCCTGTCCTTTGATAATAAGATTAACAGGCAGACCACACTTAACTTAGCAGACTAGTTTTCCTGCAACTTCTTCATTTATACTTTTAAGTTTTAAATATGTGCCTTCATTGTGTCATCATCAACTTTTTCCCTCCATGTCTGATTTTCCCCAGTGGAAACTATATGGTGTATTTAAATTATAATGAAGCTACAATGTCATCAATCATCATACAACCTAATTGAAACTTTCTGTTCCTTATGAACTGATTACTATGTTCACTACAACTGACTCAGGCCATACTTCCTACCCATCTTGAAGAATATCAAAGGCTGAGATGTAGGGTTGCTTTTCATGCCCTGAGGCTCCGGCAGGAGGTCCAGGAACTTGCCACCAAAATTTTGAATAGGTCAATCACATGCTCCCATTATCTATCATTCAATTAAGCATTGTGTAGGTTCTCTATTTATTTTTGGTGTTCTTACAGGTTGAGGGCTCCTGGAAGGCCATTTATAGCGTATGATCCAGGGATGACCAGAGATGCTCTAGCATATTATGGTTGTGCAGAACTTTTCCAGGTACTTGTGTGAAGTCTTGAAGGCATGATTTATAATGCAGTATTGAGCTCTAATTAGAGAGCTTCTGCAGCATTTGACGTATTTTTGTGTCCCTCAATTCTTCTTAAGGACGTACATACAGAACTCATTCAGCATAGACGATCATGGATGATCAGACGTGGTATCATCAAGGGGAATCTTTCTGTGGATTCAGCATTGCAACGCCTTAATGGTTCTTGTCCGCTTATGCCAGAAGAGGTGAGATATTGTGCATCTTAACTGTCATCATAATATTCTCGCAGTTACATATATCAAAGATGAAATAGTTCTGATACCCTTTGAAGAAAGACGATATGGTGGCTTGATTTCTCTGATTGCCCAGAATCCAGCTGCAGAGTTACACTTCGTTGATGGAGTGATTTTATTAATAAGGAACAAGTTGACTAAAATTTTGACTATTTTCTAAGCAATATGACATCACATGTCATGTCATGCTGTGCAGTTGTGAAAGGGTACTGAATAAAACAGGTCAGAATGAAGCCATACACTATACATGGCTCATGACTTCTTTTAGTTGTTAAAGGCATCTCTGACTTGGAAATTTATTAGTATAGGTAAAGTAGATGAAAGTAAAATGGGCTTATGTTGTAAGCAACTCTGCCTCTGCAGGTTGGTATTCTACTTCGTGCATATGGTTACTCATGGGATACAACAATTTTTGTGTCTGGGGGAGAGGTCTTTGGTGGCCAGAAGAAATTGATTCCACTACATGCTATGTTTGAAAATGTTGTTGACAGGACCTCCCTAAGCACACCATGGGAGCTAAATAAAATATATGGTCGTGAGAGTATCCTTATTGACAAACATCCAAGAACTCTGCCTTCTGTTAAGGAAGAACAGAAACAGAAACATGACGCATGGAAAACTAAAGGCCCACGTCCTCGCCCCCTTCCACCACCACCCGCACGGCCCAAATACCCATACAATATTGAAGGCTGGTGGGGTTGGGTAGCTGAGAGTGACAATGAGCCTGAGAGTACAGTTATGGAGTTGAGGACTAATGCCCACAAACTATTATGGGAAGCTATTGACTACGCAATCTGTGTGGAAGCTGACGTGTTCATCGCTGGATTTGATCGTGATGGTAAAGGACATCCAAATTTTGCAGGCTTGGTAATGGGGCACAGACTCTATCAGTCGGCTGCATCTAAAACATACAGACCGGACAGGTAATTTTAGTCATGAAACCTCTCTTGGCAGTTCTTCTTTTGTGCCTTTGTTTCCTCTTGGGTGGGAGCTTCTGCACAAACAAATTTGTGGACCAAGCTCAATTTATCCCTTGTGTCCTGCAATCCTGCATAGCGCTTGCAATCTCTCTTCATAAAAGTAAGAACATCCCAGAACAGTTTAAAGCAGTGATAAAGAGATAAATCCATGTTAGGGTTTGACCTGAATCACTCTTTAGCTGCTGTTAATTTGTTTTGACACCAAGACTGTTTCGGACTAAAATGTGAACATCTACAGCTCAATCTCATCCATCGATGAAATGAACATGCAAAAGATTGGATTGACCAGTTGTAGGTCCACAATTTTAGTGGGACTTTCCTTATTTCCCCATGAGACATAATTGATTTGCTTTTATCTCATCCATGGAAGAGGATATTGAGTGGTCATTTTCTGGACTTCTATGCAATTTCTTTATTAGCCACATGAACCATATCCAGCACCCTAAAGTACAGGCATATGATAAACTGCATGTGAGGTTTGGCTGATTCTACTTATGCACTGTGTCATGCACAATAATTATTGACAATTGTGAAGCAGTGGGTTTGGTCTAATTCTGTCTGTGACTGCTTCTCCTGAACATTTTAGAAATTACATGGACTGTTTGGCAGGAAAGATAAAACAGAGTAAGACAGGAATCGAAATATTAGATCGCATCACTTTCTTAACTATTAAGCAATTGTGTTCGGTATGTTGTACACTTCATTCTCCAGTTTCATCATGGTTTTATTGTCATGTCTATACTCTATCTTGGTGTCAGTTCTAAATTTACTTTGGTAGGTGTTTACTTTTATGCTCGTTGTTGCACTGCTGCGTGTGAGCCACAAAAGGAAGCTCCATGTATAAATAGAAACCAGGATGATTTAGTTTTTATTTATATGCACAAGACCTGCAGAAAACATGTCAATTTTCTGTGTCAATAACTGTTTATCATTTCTTCTTGTTTCCATTCATAGAAAAGAAGTTGTGAAGCTTTTGGAAGAGATACGAGACCACCTTTATCAAGCCAACCATACTTGGATTAGATCAGTACGCAGGCATCTGAGAAGAACCTTACTTGATGGACTAACAGAAGATTCCGTGCAATCAAAGCCACTATCTTTTCTCTCTTTCCCAGTTCCTGAATGTTCTTGTATGAGGCATGACACTGCTGAAACATCATTCCATGCTTCAAGTCCTTCAGCTCACTCACAACTTCAACTTGCTCTTAGAGTTACGAACCATTGCCCTTCTTGGATGGACAGTGATGTGATATCCCGATCAAGAGACAAGGACAGCGAAGAAGATCTTGACGAGGATGATTCCGCTTCATCTGGCTTGTTATTTGGGCAGACTGGAAAATATGAAAGTGGAGGTGGAGATATAAACAACAAAGAGGAAGCTCCAATGGAGGATCAAGAAGAAATGGAGGGCGGAGAAAGATGACGAGAGGCCGAATTAGATTGTCATACGATATCTCTTTGGGCGCCCTTAAAGCAGAACCGGCCTTTGCTTGTAGTCATGTACATATGACGTAAGTTCCTGATTTCAGAGAGGTCACTAATTGTTTAGGATTCAGTTTTGATCTATAGCTAGTCACAGTCAGTAGTTAATTGTAGCCCTTTTTGGGAATAGTCATTCCTATGAAGCAGTTTTGATTCAGCCCAATATATATTTTTGTAGAATGCTGTTCTAGGAAGCATTCTGACTGTCTCAAATTGATGTAACAGAGACCCAAAAAAAAGAAAAGAAAAAAAAAAAGAGGGTTATTTGTCTGATCCACCTGATTGAATGAGCAATATGTGATCTTTAATCATTGAACAAGTGAAAGAAAACACTGGGTTCTGTAGTTTGTGATGTTGAGGGTTATTTAAGCCAAGAGATTGAACCACCAGTGAAATTTTGGTGAATTACTTTTATTAACTCCATTGTTACTACTGCTGTAAAAAATGAGATCTGCAATTTCCTGTTGTATTTGCATGCATATGGCTGAATTTTCTCTATAAATTTCCTCCTGTTGAATTGAGTGAGGAAGGGATAAAAGGAGCGAGATTTCTTCCAATACATTTTTACTGATGAATTTGAGTGAGATTTCTTTCAATATATTTTTACCATGAATTGAAATGGAAAATTTGTTTCAATTATATATCATTGAATGACGGTGAATGATTTACCAAGTAAAGTGTGTTCGAGGGGATAAGTTTGTGTCTACTACTCGTTCAATTCTAAGATTGATTACTATAACTTGAGTTAGTTTTAAGAACATGTTCTGTAAGAAATAAAAGTGATTGACCTTTAAGAAATGTGAGAAGTATCGAACTTGAAATTTTTTACTTGTAAGAGGATAAACTTGATCACTGGACCAAGTCGGTGAACATCATGCAATCTGAAGGGCTGAAGGTACAAGTTTGTCTATATCATGCAAAAATCATTTTCTTCTTTGGGTGAATATCATGGCATTATCTTAATGGGCAGTAATGGGCTTGCCACAACCATCGTCAGAGTGAGAGTCTAACCACTTTACTGTTGTGCCATGTTAATTTTTTTAATTTACTCCATAATTATTTATAATTATATTTAATTAAATTCATATCACAATAAATTCGCATGTAATTTAATCGAATTCATATAGGGGTGTCAAACGTGTCGAGTTGGGTCATTTCGTGTCAGGTTGATTTCGAGTTTGTGTTGAAAATTTCAAAACTCGAACCTGACATATTTAATAATCGTGTCAAGATGTGTAAACACTAACTTGACCTGGTCATTAAACAGGTTACCCGAACCCGACCTGTTTGACATATTTAATAAATAGGTCGTTTTCCGGTTAACACACATAACATGATCTGTTTAACATTTTTAAAACACAAAATATAAATCTGTTTAACACACATAATCTGTTTTAACAACTATTCATTACCATTAAATACATTATTCAATCATTCATCCAAAATTTCAAATAATTTTTTCACAAATAACATATCACATCTCATCAATAAAATTAACTAAAATGCATTCAAGTTTCAACTCAAAAATTAAAGCAAGAACTATACTAGTATAATGTCATAATAGTATTAATAACTATATTGTCAATTATCATAGTAAAAATAAGAACTAATAAGTAATAATATTAAGACCACATCAGTTATACATAATAGGCAAATTATACTGTCATAAACGGGTTAAACGAATCTACAATTGGTTAGGTCGGGTTCGAATCTGAATCATGCCAACTCGTTTAAAATATACGGGTTAATCAGGTCAAAATTGGGTTGACCTGATTTTGACATGAACCCGACATAATTTTTGTCGTGTTTAAGCGTGTTGACCTATTTTAACCCATTGACTCGTTTAATTTTATGTTCGATTCGTAATGTATTAACGTATCGTACGCTACATTCATGTCAATTTATCAATTAGATGGAATGCTTGATCTCAGAAAACAAGGTGGCAGCTGTATTTTTAATGTCTTGAAGTTGATGCATGTAATGCATGTGAATTGCTTAGAGCCAAAGGATGTATCTAATGAGCACCAAATAACATCTCAAATTAATAGCTAGGGATTATTGAATCAACGGTCTCGTTCAAACAATTAGTGGGATTCACTCTTCTAAGTGTTCTTGTTCATTTGGGATATAATTTGGAATCCCAAATTTGAGATACAAAATATTTTGTCTCTAATTGACTGCTATAGAGATGATACTTTAATTGATCCCCACTTTCTTCGAGGTAATATGTGGGCTTGGGTATGTTATGACGTGTTTGAATTGTATCTCAAAAAATAGTATTCGAAAATAATTTTTGGAAAGAGTTTTAAGAAATATATTTTTATATTGTAAAATATGTTTGATTATATGTTTTTGAAAATAGTTTTAAAAAGCAAAAAATAATAAAATATATTTGGAGAATGATCCACGACCCTCCCCCATTTTCATCTCCAGTCCCATCTTTGTGTCTTTCCCTTCTCTCTCTCCATTATCTCCTCTCAATCTCCGCTCACACAACAAACACACACTCACACATCAAACACACCCACACACTCACACAGTACACACACAACCCACACACATCGCACAATATATATATATATACACATAAACATACACACACAGATCTAATGAATTTGGTAGAGAGGGGAGAGTTGTGAGAAAGAGAGAGAGACCTCTGATGAGTGATGGCGTCTGTTAAACTGAGTTGCGATTGAAATGGTTGAAATGACTTCTGACAAAGCTCGAAGTCCAAACCTCATTAAAGAGTAGTACGGTGTTTCCCGTATTTTCATTTTTGGCTTGAAAACACAAAGAACATCATTTAGATGTTTCTCAAAAATGACTCCAATTGAGGTTATGTTTTCTAAAAATTGAGAATGAACTACTAGTCAAACAAATTTTCTTAGTTTTTGTTGTTTCTCATAACAATATAACCAAATAGGACTTTAATCTTCTAGACTTTCGTGTGAAGCTCTATTGAGAGATTTGAATTGATATTGGGCGTGTAATTATATTTGTGTGATGAATTTGTGTTTGTTAATAATAATAATAATAACAACTCAAAGATTTGGACAAACCTAGCAATGTGGCTAATTGCCTATAAATTGCCATCATACTAAGATGCGTTTACGGAATGGAAAGTTTATTTCAATTGTATTAAAAAATACAGCATTTTGGGACTCATTTGGGAAACTTGGAATCAATTTTAAAAATGTAGGAGCAATCTTAGAGGACGCAACTACAACTTGACGGGCTGGCCCAGATCAGGCTTAGTTCAGAATTACAGATCAGGTCCATGTCTACTAGTGATGCAGGGTAAGATATCTATCTTAGGAAGGGAATCAGGGTACGCATCGCAAGCTTCAACCACCTCGTCCGTTATGTCAACATAACGGAGCCATCCACTCCCGTTACAAGGGTGACGCTTTAATCAGGGTTCCCCGCGATGGTGCCTCCATCAAAGCCCACTCTAGAGCGCTATGAAGACTGTACTCCCTTATAAATTGTAAGTCTCACCTACACATGGAAGACATCACACACATCTTAGCACACTACACTCTTGAGTAATAAAATTCTCCGGCCACCGTAGCCTTTCCCAATGGAGTAGATCACCCAGACTAAATCTACCGAATTTTTGTGTTTGCATACGTTGAGCCCTCTTATCTTATCCATTGATTGATTTTGCATAAACACTTTTTTATATCATCACATTTACAAAAGTCATCAGATCGACTTGTTTTATAAGGTAAATGTTTTAGTTTAAGTGAGCAGATCGACTTGTTTCAACAAACTCTACTGAATTGGAATTGCCGAAGCACTACACAAGCTCTCAGTGACATTTTATGGATTTAGTCTTTAACACATTCAAATTGTAAATGAGTGGACCGTTAGACCTATATTAAATAAATAGGTGATACGAACCCGCTAAACATCAGTTACACATGGCACAACATCGACACTTTAAAAATCCGACTACACACAATTATAAATTAATCCAAATATTGGTTGAACAAAATTTTACAACACAACATAAACACAAGAACCTTGGATAACATGACTCATTGTCATTCCTACACAGTATATATTGCTTGGAAGAAGGAACACTTGTCGTCTGTCGCACCAACTATTTCTCTCTTGAAATTAGTATTACTTTTTTTCCCTGCAGAGAATATATAAATGGTTAATAATATTTTTGGCCTATTTTTTTTGGGTACGGGAAATCTCATGGTCTGTCATCAGCGAGTAAAGACACACTTATATCGCTCAGACTCGTAACCTGAGTAGAACCAAGGGCAAACCCGGGTGTATGAGTCGGCCCCTCAACTCATACATCAGTTCAATCAGGACTTGTGTTTCGCCAGGACTCAAGACCCACACCAGAGACCTGGATACGGTTCGTCCAAGCAACTGAGGTCTTGTTCTACCAAACAGCCACGCTATTGCGCCCAGGAAACTTCGAACCCCTAACCTCCCACTGGGAAAAGGCTCTGGCCAACTGAGCTAGCCCAGTTGGTTTAAAGTATGTATATTTTGTTAGTTTCATCTTTAAAGTATCAATTTTATTAATTTGGTCTCTAAAGTATTCAATTCGTGTTTAAATAATCTCTACATAGACGGACCGTTTAAGTTTTTAACATAATGATCATGTGTTAGGTACGTAATACCGTCTGAAAAAATTACACGTGATCACTTTCGCCTCTAATTAAGGATCAAAGTGACACAAATTAAAACTTTAACAGCCACATTGAAAAATTTAATATAATAAAAACCATATTAACAAAACGGACATTAAAAGTACTATTAACCCTTCTATAAATTAGGAGTGGCTCTTGCAGATTAACCTATGTGTGATTCAAAACAATAAACTCACTTCCATTTTGTATCGGATAGACAATTCATGTTAAAAACTAAATTCTCACTATGTACTAAAGGTCGATGGTTTCGAATTTGCAACTCTACACTCCACAATCAACTCTATAACACATCTTCCCACCACAGAAGATTTCTTTCTCAAAGCCAAATGAAAAAGAAAAAATAGCAATGACAACAAACTTTCATTAGATCCTGTTATATAATTATATAGATTTCACAACACTAGCTAAGTAGCTAGCCTACCTTCATATATATATATATATATAAGTAAAAGGCTCCAGACAATATACAATACTAATAGGTTACTACAGTTCTAGCTGAAGGAAGAACCAAAAAAAAAGTATAATAATTGTCTTGAAGACCCATCAAAAACACAGAAACAAAAAGATTTCCTAGTTCTTAGATACTGTTAGCTAGGGGACTTCACTTTATATGTGGGGTGCAAAATTGTGAGCCTAAACCTAACTTTAGGGTATCATCAGTTATCAGTCACTCTTTCTTAATCCACAGGTTCATGATTGTTGATGGGTGGATTGCGGCGTGGGCTATCCATTCCTCCATAATCCTTACGCATCAGGTTTGCGATTTTGTCTGCTGCATCAGCAAGTCCTTTTGATTCATCTTTCTGAGAAGTCTCATGTTTTTGATACTCAGTAGTCACTGGTTTGCTTGATTTTGAAGACGTGCTGCCCAGGTGGGCTTTCTTTGAAACTGCCTTGGAACCAAGAGGTTGTTGAGGTTTGGTGTTTGATTGGACAGGTTCAATCTGTGATTAAAAGAACATATTGGTTTTAGTGTAGGTGGAACAGTACACAGTGAACTTAGATAAGATAAAAATGACGATATGTTCAACAGATAATCTTGGTTTGCTATTTTTTTTTTTTTTGTGTGTGTGTGCGTGGGGAGGGGGGGACCTTCATTGATCAACGTAAAGCTATTTTTAAGCACAACTTGTCCCCAAGGAATATGTTTTTCCTTTGGAAGTGTGCAGTTTAAGCATGTGATGCTGATTGTATCAGTATGTGATCAACAAAGAGCTCAAGTGGAAGTGTTTGTGTGTGTGTATGTGAGAGAGAGAGAGAGAGACCTGAGTATTCAAGAGATCTTCTGGTCCTCCAAGAGAATCCTTTGAAGCATTCTTATCCTTTCCTGCATCAAACAAAGAATATTGATACCACTATCCTCAACTCTATCGAATCCTATATATAAAGAACTAGGGTTGTCAAAAATGTTTGAAGCAATACTAGTCTCACAAACAAAACTGTAAGACTCTAATTAAAATGAAGAAGCACCTTAAGCGTCTTAGTAAGTGAATATCTCCAAGATATTTTCCATACATAAAAATTTGATAGTTTACATTCTTTAAAGGGAGGAAGACCTCAATATATAAAAAAAAAAACAAGAGGTCTTAAAAGAGTAGAAATTGCACTTTAATGGGTCAGGTATTTTTAGGACTTAGAGGTCATGAGTTTGAGTCGCAAAAATTTCTCTACTTGCAGAATAAGACTACGTACATCTAACCCTTTTCAGACCCTGCAATGGCGGGAGTCTTGTGCACTGGATACGCCTTTTTAGTTATTCGTAGGAGGGTGCTGTTTTGGCATATGATAATCGCCACTTAAAGCTACAAAACCACCCACATTTATACATTTCGAATTCAAGTCCCCCTTTTCCTCAAGATCATAACATGTTCTGGCAGAATCACCTGAAATCTTTGATGTTTTCCCAATTGGCTCTTCCTCTTTCTCAATCTTTTTCCTCAACTCTTTATCTTCCACCATTTTCCTTCCACCAACAAGCCCCTTTTTCGCAGCACCAGCAAGGAGAGCTCGATTAGTAAGTTCCTGTTTACATGTTTTAATTAGTTAGGTTATGTGTATAGAAAGTAACATATGTTATGCAGATAAAAAAGAACTGTCCAGGTCTAGGGAGTGTTCGGGTACATAGCCTTATCTCCCCATGCAAAAAGTCTATTTCTATAACTCGAACCCATGACATGTAGTTACGAAAAATTAATCACAAAGCTACAAGCCTACCTTTTGAGTCGGTGCAACATCTTCTATGTTAGCAGTTAGCTCATTCATACTTCTTCCTCTCCCTGCAAAAAGAAGTTAAGAGACAAATATTTCATCTCCGCCTGTCATATGCATACTGCTAGGAAATTTACTGGGAAAAAAAAACTACCTACCTTGATGACTATGAGCAGAAGAGCTCCTTAGGCCATGCAAAACAAAGAGAAGACAGACTACCAAGCTTGTAAACCCCATGGACACCATTATTGAGTTCCTTTCTTTCTCTGATATGTTTGTTGGTTTCAACAACCAAAAGAGAAGAACATGAAACACACATTGTGGGCTTTATAGAGTCCAAAATCCAGACCCTCCAGTCAAAGCTAGGGTTTCAACACCTGTCTTAATATTATATGGCTTCTGGTTCCATGCAGGACTTGGGGAAAGTAAATTGAATAAATAATGATAAAAATAAATATTTGTTTAGAGGAAGAGAGAATATCTGTTTTTTTTTGTTCAGATGTCTGAATGAATGTGTTCTATGAGTTGAATATAGTGTGGTCCATCAGTGACCCCTTGGTATTCTTTAGTATTACTTTTTTTGGTGTAGATCATTAGATAACAATTTAGGGTTACTTAAGTGTAAGCTTAAACAAGACCAAGAGAATCATCTAGGACTTTCTGTAATGGTAAATCATGAAAAGATCAGAATTTTTTTCAAAAGATACCCCTCATCGCTGCTGAATTGGGAGGCCCTGCCAATTATTAAGAGCTTAGTTTAACATGACCTAAGCTCAACCCTTTTATAGGGATTAATTTGTTTAGATAGTCTAATATTATGAGGACTAATATGCATGTTCCGTCCGTCATACTGTAGGTTGTGAACTCATTTATAATATATTGACAGAATTTCACTTTTTTTTCCGTTCGATGTGGCATTCCCATGCATGGTATCTAATAATCTCACCTTGATCACGTGCGAACTACATCGGGATTTAACTCTTTGTTTAAATCTAACCTCCACTTTTCGCAACACCATGTTTAAATCTCATTTTACATAATCTCACTCTTTCAAGAATCAAGTTTTTAATCGCTCTACACGAGTCGTTGCATCATCACTCTATCGAGGGCTCTTCAGCCCGAACGCCCATGCTGTGCTTCATCAAGAGTTTCGTTTCCATGACTCAACCAGCTGTCCATCACCAGTCTTGAGAGCCATCATTAATACTAACATGCCACGACTTTATTTTGAGAATTCACTCAAATATGGGTTATGCTCCCACTTGTTGGGAGATAAAGGGGTCCATCACAAGGTTTGTAAGAAATCATACTTTTGCAACTTAGTTGTATCTATATAAGGATCCAACATTAGTTGTTATCTACATTGTTTGAACAAAATCTTAAAAAAAAGAGGCTAGTATGAAAATGATTAGATAGTCTGAGTCAGAGATTTGGTCCTCAGAATAGAAGTAAATGAGTGTGACAAAACCAAGAGAGAGAATCCCTTGGATACCATTTATAGGGCTTTGTTCATTTTTTCTACTTGTCCAACATGTAACTTTGGATTCTTTCATTTACAAAACTGAAATTTTTTAGTATTTTCATGCAGGATTTGGTTTTGAAACCCTTGACAAACATTATTCTTAAAGCCAAACTGTTGCCAACTCAGTCTTAATAAAAAAAATAATAAAATGAGATTGACCAAATAAAGTAGTTTGAATCAGAGAATGACCAAACCATTTTCCACCTTGGTCAAAAGCTGAGAATCAGTTTGTTTATATATCAGAAAGATGCTGTCATTGTTGAAATTGTTTATTCAATGAAGACTTGCTGCATATTTTCATTCATATGGAGAAGTTGAGGCATTCACATAATCAAAATCTTTGAGAAGCATGCTAGAAATCACTCCACCCTACAAACCTATATATAGAATCTCAATACACGAGGTTCTTATCATTGTGAGATCGGAAAAGGTCATGCAAAAATGATGCTTTCACTCTTTGAACTTGTATCGCGCCTAAATCACAACAAAACAATCTTACTGATACGCCAAAACTTCTCATGTCACAAAATGAAATAAAACAAAGATATATTCTTCTCCCAATGTGTAAGGGGCAAAGGGGGTGGTGGGGAGGCATAGTTCCCAAAGAAGCATAAGCATGAAATGAAGAGCTTGAGGGACATGGGCAAGTGACTAATGCATAGAATTACTACACTCCACCGTTTTTCTAACAATGTATGAACTGGACATATAATAAAGTACAGCTTTTATGTAAGAAGTACTTTGAACACGAGGCCTTGGGCGTGTCCTCCAAGTTGATCCTATCCTAGTGGCCTTGCCCCTCTGCCCCTTTAGAATAGTGTGCATGTTTTCTTGACAAGTCGGTTCAAATTGGCATGATGTTGATAGACGATGAATGGAATTAGTTGTGGTTGAGTTTTGAAAGATTTGAAAAAGTCTGAGAATCGATCTATCTAACTAAAATGTGATAAAATCACAATTATATCTTTTAAAATGTATTATAAACGGGAGTTTAATATATTGAGTATAACTCTTTTTGATTTAGTTTCGTTTAGTGTTATTTGAAGTACATAATATATTATTTTTGCGTCTAACGTATGTATTTTTATTTTGTTATTTCATAATCTTAACTTTTATATTGCACATGGCAATTCAACCAACTAGTAATTTTTTTTTTTAAACCACCCAGTGTGGGTGGGGGGTTTGGCAGGACCCCTACCTGTATATATAACTAAAAGGAAAAATATACAAGGGAGGAGGACGTAGAGCCAAGCCTCCAGAAGTGGAAGAAAGTCAAAACAAAAGTTTGGTGATGACTCATCACCAAAAGCATGAAAAATAAAACATCAATTAAAAAATAAAAACTCAACGACGAACGTGAGGAGTCTGTCGAGCGTCTAAGGCAAGGATGCCAGCAAACCAGAAGGAAGGGATGACGAATCAAGGAATCGCTGATTGAGCTGCTGAGAGCAAGCCCAATTAGCCATGAAGTCTGCAGCCTGATTCACCTCCCGCAGGACGTGGCAGACGCGAGCAGAGAAAGAAGCACACAAAAGCCGAATCCGAGCAAGTAGGTAAGCATAAACCCAGCACCCAGTACCCTGAGACGAAACCCAAGAAACCACTATAGCTGAATCTGACTTCACTACCAACTCTGAAGCTCCCAAATCTGCGGCCAACTCCAACCCAGCACAAACAGCCTGCAACTCCGCATACTAATATGGATGAATATAAAAAAAAAAAAAACATATTTAGTGCACGAGACTCTCGTCATTGTGGGGTCTATGAAGAATTAGATGTACGTAATTTTATCCCTGCAAACAGAGAGACTGTTTCCATAACTCAAACTCGTAACTTTCAAGTCATAATAAAATAACCTTACTGTTACGTCAAGACCCGTCGTCAGATGAATATAAACCCAGCAATTTGGTGACTCAACCTCTGCTATTCTCAAAACAATTGTTCATTTCCCTGGGTTTGGCACTCTCCTGAGTTTAAATCATAGTCCTCTACAAAAAGCCCAGCTCAGCTGCAAGAAAACTATTTATTGCAATTTTATTTTATTTTTATGTTTTAAAATAGCCTTTCTTCCATTTTCAGTCCTCCATTGTTATCAGCATGACAATGGCTCGTTCAAACAACAATTAAAGAGTACCAGAAGCGTGTACGAAAAAGAGTGAGGCTCCAAGTACCAATGCCTTGTCTTCATAACAATTTACAGCAATTCAAATGGTAGTGGATACTGCATGATCAACCCAAAAAAAATATTTGAAAAACCAATTTGAAAACTTTAATATGATTTAAGATGCTCCAAACCATCGGGCAGATGGTTCAATGGCTTGCAATATCCCCTATTAAGCATGGTTTGACTCACAGGAAATCATGTTACTCCCACTAATTACTTGCAGGGTTAAGTAATAATTCGAGTCGACCTTTGAGAGCACTTGCGATTTTCTGCCATCTAGCTCCACTGGTGGATTTTGCTCGTCGGTTCGGACTACTATGATACCCGGATTGTCCCAGCAAACCCCTTTTATTTTATTAGAAAAAAAAAATATAAAAAATTTAAGATGCTCGAAGTGCTTAAATATGATGGAAAAGTAGGACGAGCTCTAATGAAATAGGTTTTAGAAATTGTCCTTCTGTACGGACTTGAAGTTTTTGAGGTACCATGGAGATTCCACCTTTATCATGTTGATAAGTTCTGTGTGTGTGTGTGTGTGTGTGTGTGTGTGTGTGTGTTGAGGTGGCTGTTCTAGGAATGCCAAATTCCACAAAGAAATAAAAATCTGTTGGGCTTTAAAGGACATAGTCACATGTATACCACAAACTTCATGATCTCTGTCCTCATGATCATATATATCACCTAAAATTTATCCTTAATTCTAACATCTATACTATTAATAAAATGAGAGGATATGAGTTTGGTGTCTTCTCGCTTTATTAGTAGTTAATTATTAATGTATGAGGTTAATTTATTAGTAATGCTAAGAATCCCGAATTAATAGAGATCATTGGATCAGTGAGTCTCGTTAACTTTTTTCAATAAAATTCATTCATCCAAGGATTCCTATTCATTTGAGTTCCCATTTGGGATGCATAGTGTTTGGACACTCTCCATTAGATAGGAGTGAGGCTCCTATCTAATCGTGTGTTTACCAGTTACACACGATTCATACATGACACAAATTCATTATGACACGATTTGTTAGACATGAATTAATAAACGAATTAAATATGAGTGGATACTTTTTTATACGAACCCGCTAAGACTCAACACAAATCCGTTTTATCCAACACGATTGACAGATCTATGCAATGAATGATTTCATCAACTGCTATCTGAAGTGGCAATAGGGTTGATTTTTTTCAATGATCATATCACTCAGTTCACCAACACTCTCAATGTGGGGCCTACCAGGCCCCTTTATCTGTATGCCAGAAATTTTATAATCACAAATGGTTGTCTAGGACCCATGTTTGGGCTTCTACAACTCAGATCGTGGGTCATCTGGGACTATGTAATTTTTGATAAATCAGCATCTATCAACTCACAAAATTATATAGAACATTTTCGACCAGTAATCAAGTCACCAACTTCCATGGGTACTTCACATTGAAGGGTAGTCTGTATTATCCTAAAGGGGCTTAAAGTCAGTGGTCCTAGTGAGTGTTGCAAACTCCTGTCATGTACTCAGAGCTTCGCAAGTTCAAATGAGGAATGATTTTTCCATTCTAGTTTGCAAGGAAGAGAGCTAAATCAAGAAAATCATGGCTATACTTAACAGCAAAATACTATGAAAGGACAGGCGCCAGTCCCCATACCTAGTCTTACAACTTTTGTGGAGACCTGTGTATATATTGACTTACGACTTTGTGAACAGCTGCACTATCTACCTTCAACCCTTCGAGCAAAATGCGACAAAAGAAAGGAAAATCCATTGACTTAGTTATGCCAGCCAAAAATAGCACACAGCCGCAGGGGGTGGGGGGTAGTTATCTGTCAACATACAAAAGTCACCAATTATTCAAGCTTAGCTTCTAAACAAAGGCTAGTGAAATAGTAAGCCAGGCTGAAAGCTTAAGCAACCAAAAACACTTCGCTTAAATGCTCGATTCAACATAATGTAGTATTGTAGCTTTCCAAGGGAACCCAAAAGCTTACTCATCACAAGAAAGACATTCTTGTAGCCTAATGTATAGATCAAAGCAAATACTTATGTGAGGGATAATTGACAAACACAAAGTTGAATATCGCAAAGGCTAGCTCCCAGTCAGGCCCAAAAAGGTAACCTGGAGAAAAAGGAAGAGCGGGAAACTCCAACCATTTCTCACCTGGGGAACGAAATGCACAGGCAAATTTAACTCAGAATTCGGCTACCTTTACTAAACTTATAGGGAAGCATCAAAAGCTCAGGACAATAATCACAAGATCTGATCTGAATATTGCAATACAGTTTTAATAGCAAATATAATCTGGTGGAAAGAGAAGGAAAAGGATATAACTAGGGATTAAAGCAATATATCAGACTCGCTTATCCTAAGAACCAAAGAGTAGGATTAAAAACCAAACTGTTTTATCAGCAGCATTGTTCAAAAACTGAACGGCCATCAGGGCGATCCAATTGCAGGACAGAAAGAACCATCAATGGCATAAGCCAACTCAGAGAATACAATATATTGACTGATTTAGGCCATGAAACATCTGTTGCAGAACTTACTCAAATAAACACGAATTTAAGAAGATATCATAACCCGTTCATCAACACTCGCAACAGTTGTCCTCTAGTAACTAACCTTTTATAAGACTGATGATAAATATCCATAATAGTAATGATCAAGTATGTTGTAAGATACAACCACCCTTTACAATAATCTCCATAGACCCGAAACCAGTTTTCTTTTGACTTACTACAGCCTTTTTCTTTTTTCCTTCTACAAAGAGAATAGCATCCCAAACCTTCTAAACCGTTTGCTCTCAAGTTAAAAACAGCTATATCACGCATGTAGGCTTAAAACTTTTGTGGGAAGAGTCGGCCATTTTCAAACCCATAACTTACAGATGTACAACAGATCTAAACTTGAACAAAAGGCAAAACAAATCAGCAGAAGGTAACAGGCAGAAATTACATTCGAGAAGTATAAACACATGATAGATACAATAGGGCTCCGGATCTCATAATCATGTAAGTGGCTCATCCCAGAAATATAGATGGAAAATAAGAGTAGTCAAGAAAGCCAATTTGTATTTGCGAAGCAATTTCAGTGAGTGTACAAAGGTTGGAGTCAAATTTTCTCTTAAAACTACGTGCCAGATGTCCTTACACATGATTGACTCCTTTAATCAACCCAACCCTGGTGACCTTGTCCTACATTGCAATTAAATACCAAAAATTCCATTCTCCCCTGTGCCCCAGGACAATGTGGCTTCTAAAAATTGTCCAAAAGAAGATATTGTCGGCAATGACTGCCTTTCAAGGATGCCCACAACATTCTAATTCCAGTGAGAAAATGTCATAGAGCTTCAGACATAAACGAATGATATGAACTGGACTACCCTGCAGCCCAACTTGAAGAAGACAGTGCATGGATAAATCTGCCAACATCACAGGAGCAGAATGGAAATGGAGCGAAAAGGCAGATGCATAATGAATATGATTATGAGAGCTCCTACAAATCTCTGGAAAATCTTTCGCAGATAGTGATTCAAGAATATAAGGTGACATTCCCGGATTAATAGATTGAAGCATCAAATCTTGGCTCATAGAAACAGACCTGGCTGTTGTATGACTGAAGAGCACAGCCAGCAATCCAAGACCAAACTTTCTTATCCACATCATAAAGAAGGCCCTTTCCTTGGTTCCACGATGTGAAGCAAATCAAATTATCTTGTCCAAAGCACTCAAATCTCTCTGCTGACAACCTCAAAAGAGATCGAAAGTATCTTGGTGGCATCCTACTTATCTCCACCCAGACAAATTTTGCATGATCCAATTCCCATATTCTCATGCTCTGAAGAGTACTATAAAGACCTATCCTGCCAACTAGAAATAAGCGCTTCTGAGTGCCAGCAACCAAGTACCCATCTAGTAAAGACCGGGGAAACTTAGCAGGAATATGTTCCCAATATCCAGTGTCCACTCGATACATCATTAAGCCAAGTGGTGAAAGAGTTTCCAAATACAACCTTGAGTCACAAAATGCCATTTTTGAGGAACAAAGATTAACAGCAGGCATTGTCTGATGAAGTGACCAATTGTCACACTTTGAATCATACACTTCTGTTGGCAATGATTTGTCACCATAGATATCGCTGGTGGCAATGACTTTAAAAGATCTGTCCGTCCGATCAACAACCATAATCAACTGCCTTTGCTGATTATAATGCATACCCGGCAATGTCCTCCAAGTCTGTGTGAGGGGATTACAAACCAAAGTTTTGAAAGTCAAGCCATCTAGCCCAGAGAAGCAAACAAGGCCCCCTGAGGAACCAACCAACCAAAAAGCCCAAGGTGGTAAGAATGTAAATGGGATCCTAAACCACTGTTTCAATGGCAAGCTAAACACCGAGCACTGAGGGGTCTGTGAATTCTTCCAATATGTAAGAAGACAAGGCCCATGAGAAGGCACTTGTGAATGAAACTTAAGAAAACTATTATCTTGTAAAATTGAATTCCACCTTTTGCAAACAGATCGGAGCCGAAAAATCATGAATGGCGGTACCCTAGCTAAGATTTCATTCAGCAAATCTTCAGGTAGCATTGCCCATATATTATCCTCCATATGGACATCTGGTTGAACAGCTTTACCAAATGTAGCAATTGTCTCCTCATCTAACCCCCGTGGTTTGGTCTTAATCACCTTCTGCTTAGAAGGACTTGTATTCCTTGACCCCATCCGACCTAATGGACTCGTATTCCTAGACCCTATTCGGCCTAGCGGGCTGGTGTTTCTCGACCCACCTCCCCCAAAATGAGTGACTTGCCTGTGAAAACCATCCTCTTCCCCAAAAGACCCATTTCTCACTAATTGAGAATTCAATCCTCTAGACCCAGATTCAGAAGATTCCCCAAATCCAACCATGGTATCAATTCGCAAAACCCTCACTGCCCCAATGTCGGTGCTTAATAAACCACCAAGTTCAAACCCTAATTTTGTTCCTCAAATTTTGAAACCCATAAATTCGCAATTGACAATACCCAGATTCAAAAACTTCAAACTCCACCAATGTTAGGAAAGTTCAAAGTTCTAATAACCAAATATCAATGCTCATTCAACTGACACAGGCAAACCCTAATTGATGTGATATACACCCAAAAAACCCAACTTTCCAGTCTAATTGGCAATTTGCTCCATCAGATCAAAAAAACCAATAACCCAATTCCAACTAAGTCCCAAAATTAGTCCGCAGAACCAGCATTACAAACTCAGATAAGAAAACCCCAATTATCCTCTCAGATCAAATAAGATAACCGTTTGTGAATTACCAGACGAATCCAATAAAAAAAACTGAATCTTGATATAAATACGATAATACAGAAATTGATGACTTGAGATGTTGGAGTTTTTAGATGGGTTACCTTTGTTGATTGAATATTCTGATGTTTTTCTCTTGTGAGGAAAGGCTGACAGAGCTCAGAGTGGCGTAGAAATATGAGAAAACCCCTCAACTCTATTTCTTTTTTCTCTGCCTGTTCGGTAGCTTACATTGTGTTGGGTTGCTTTTGTCGCTATTGGTTCGAAAGAAAAATCAATTTCTTCGAGAACAATTTGAAAGGGTTATCTGCGTCTCCGCGGTATAGTATGAAAGTTTCTGCGTGTCCACTCAGGTTGAAGGCTGAATGATAAGTTTGATTTTTTCAACAGAAAAAAAAAATAATAATAATAATAATTGCTCTCTCTGATGGTTGGATTTGAACTTTGAATTGAACTTCAATGTTTTGGTGTGTTACATTTTTTTTTTTTTTGTTGTTGGTATTAGGTGTTTGGTCTCATCACGGTGGATTTGAGAAAATTTTAAGATGGGTGTCAGTTATCTGATGCAACCCTTTTCTTTTATCTTGGCTTTGGACATGTAACGTTGAATATAACACTGGCAGAGTTCAATGTTTGGTTCGCCTTATGTACATTTTGACTAATTTTCTTTCATTTCGGTCAAAAGGTAAAACATTCACCCAGGGAGAACTAGAAAATTCATTAGTGATAAATCTTTTATGCCTTGATCTCAAGTGAATTGCCAAGTTTCAAGTTATGATGTTTGTGTTTGCAATTCATCTCTATCTCAGAGTGGACTACTCCTTGAGATTGTGTATTACATTATTAATCACCTCGAAAACTCTGGATATTTTGTATTTACAACTCATCCTTATCTCGAATGGATTACCATTTAGGGTTGCGTATTACATTTTTTAATGATAGAGGTTGCTAGTAAGTTTTTCGAGGTAATTAATATTTTGGGTTAGTGAGAGCTTGACGAAAAAAAAAATTTAATTTTTCAGTTTGGTGCATAAATAATAATACCTAAATCTCAAAAACATTAAAAAAAAAAAAGTGGTGTTTGATTCAAGGTCATAATCTTTTTTTAATTATCAAGAGATAGTGATAAGCAAAAGTGTAAATCATCTTGGATTTACCTTGATTGTTATTGGTTGGTCACTAGAAGCTAAGTTTTGATTCTCGTTCAACCTTCTTTTAATATAAATTTATAATTATTCAAGTAAAACTCAAGACGATCGAATTGAATTATCAAGAAATAATTTTAAATATTAAGTCATAGAAATTAATAATCAATCTTTAAATTATTAAGAATTCAACAAAAAAAAAACCCACCATAATGTAGTTAAAATCACCTATAAACAAGTTCAAATTTATCAAAAAAACTATTAGAAGAGAGAAACGTATATAATTTGGAATCATTTGGAAATAAATTTAGGTGATTCATCTTTTTTTGGTAGTTATGCAATCCTAAAACTAATAACTATTCTTTAACACAAGCGTATTCAAATCGTACGTTATTTGAATTCAATTCATTTGTAAAATAAATTTAAAATTCTTATTAAATTAAGTTTATTTTATAATTTGAACTAAATTAAGATATGGTAAAAAAAATTTATTTCAATGGTCATGAGTGTCTAAGTCAGCTTACGCGCACCTCGACTAATCCCCTTTCCAGTTCGGTCAAAGACAGATTATCCACGTTAAAACTAGGATATTCATGAGAAATAATTATCTCATAGTTTGACTTCAAAAAATTATCAAATTTAAAATCCAAGACAATTGAATTAACAATTCAATCTTGTTACCACTAATTTCCTCTTTTAAGTTTTTTTTTGAGAAAGGGTAAATTTAAGAGGAGAGTGGTTGGTGGAAGAGTAAATTTATTGTATGTGCAAGTACACCAGATTCTGTCCATGGTTGGGGTCCACTAAGATGCTCTGCGGTGGTTGTAGATCTAATTAGAATGGAGGCTAGCCAGCTGGGCATAGGCTGGTCAAATATTAGATGACGGAGCCATGGATTGGAGGAATCTACAATCTACACAAAATAAACAGGCAGAGCTCTTCTGTTCTATTCTGTCTTCTAACGCATAGTTCAAATAATAATAGATATTAGTTTTAAATTTAAAATTTTGATAATTTATGGAGGTCAGAGTATGAGTAATTTATTCCACATGAATACCCTAATCCCGACTTAGATAGTTTACATTTGATCAGACCAGTGAGAAGATTAATCAAGGTGTACATAAGTTCACCTAAATACTCCTGACCGTTGAATTAAAAAAAAAAGTTCAACCTTTGATCCAATGGTACAATAACGACTGAGATCGATTTAATTTCATCTATTTTGATCAAATATTACAAAATTTATCCTAATTTTTTTTTCTCTCAAAAATATCATTTTTTCTGCACAGCCATCAATATTAGACAAACTCAACCATCACACTCCCTAATACTAGAAAACCTCGCTAATACACATTTACTTCTCTCTTCTATTTACTTTTACATCAATTTTTTTTTTTTTTTAAACCAAACGGACCCAAAAGACTCCCCTATCTTTTATGCCATGGCTGAAACTCTCGTTGGGGGCACTGAGCCCACTCGATTACCCTAATCTATATAAGGTTCCAGAAAAGTTCACGATTTCTTATTTAGGTATGACTCTTAACCATTTTCAGACAACTTTTCAGTACATGACCTCACGTGGATAAACTTTGGAAAAGTTTGTGTGTAATGTTTTAAATATCGGGAGATCTAAGTGATCTATAATATAAAACATAATAGATTTTAATAAGCCTATTAGACGGTCTCAAATAGATTTATCCAACGATCATTAATATTCATCTCAAAATCATTCACATTATACTATGCCTGAATGAAATTCTCCCAACGGATCAACCAAGTCTTGTACGCCCAACCCAAAGAAAACAAATTTGTGATAGCTGAACTCCCGAAGAAGATATGTTTTTAAAAAAAAAAAACGCTAAATGGGAACCATTCGGTGTGAGCAATGTCCACCAAAGATTAAAGTTGACAAGTTTGTACTCGATTGACATCTTAAAAGCCTGGGCAGTGCCCACTGGTCCTAACGTGATATGTCAAAGGTCTATGCGTAACTCTATCAAAATACCGGGAATTTATGCGTAATAGATTTATCCAATGGTCATCAATAGGGGCAGAGCCAGAGCCAGAGATTTTGCCCCATGGGGGCAATTAAACGATATGAATTACTAATGTTCACAAAATTATAATTTTATCAATAGAACGCCAATTAAAATAACAACTCATATATATGAGCGCTGTACAAAGAGAGCCAACAAAAAAGTTTATTATAAATTCATTTATAATACCTAATCACCTAACAAAAAATTTTGAACCACAAAATTTGATTCAATCTATAGTTGAATTTTAACAACCAATCAAAACAAACATAAACTATGACTATTCTATTAAACTAAACTTTGCTATAGGAATTATTTAACCAATCATAATAAAACTATTCAAAACACCAAATCAAAATAATTTAATCTAACACATAATGGAGGCATTTAGCCTTTTAAATGAATTTTTTTGACATTTATAAGTGACTCATATATTTGTCAAAAAATCATAACTACATATAAATCTTTTAAAAAAAATTGAGTGGGGGCAAATCTCTAATAAATTTTAAAATTTTTAAAATTAAACTTATTCCCCAATTTTTTTTAAAATTCCAGTGGGGACAGCTGCTCTTAGGGGTGTCAAACGTGTCAGGTTAAACGGGTGACGGATGAAAAATATATAAACCCGTACATGATACGTTTAATAAACGGGTGAAAAATTTCAACACGAACACGACCCATTTAATAAACAGGTAACACGACAAGACTCGTTTAACCCGTTTAATTTTAAAAAAATTATATCAACAAATTTTAGTACTCCACTTTTTTTATTGTCAATTGTACTTACCTCAAAAAAGAGGAATTTTTAGTCAAATCTCATAAAAATCAAACTTGAAGGCTTAAAAAAAAATTGAAGGATGTCATTGTCTTTTTATAGGCAACTCAACCTCCCCATCTCCCCTCATTTTTCAATGTGGGACAAAAACAAAAGGTATTGGTTTGCCTTTATCTTTGAAATGCTCCTCATCTCCCCTCATTTGTCTTTGAACTCCTACTTTATTTTTTTATTTTTTTTTGGTATTGTTTTCTGTACTTCTTTTTTTCTTGCTAATTTTTTAAAATAATTATTAATTTATTATTATATTAATTTTATTTAAACGGGTAAACGTGTGATAAATGGTTTGATAGGTCTCACCCGAACACGACTCGTTTATTAAACGTGTTTGGCATGTCAACCCGTTTATCACCCAAACCCATTAAGATCTCACCCAAACTCGTTTAATTCGTGTCGATTAGTGTCGGTTAATCGTGTCGTGTCGGATTTTGACAACCCTAACTGCTCTGCTCCCACTGTGGATCCACCATTGATTACTAACATCCCTCTCAAAACCATTCACATTACGTCATGGCTTCACCTAATTACAAATATAATTCACCCAAATCTATCTGTATAAGAGATCCATCATAGGAAGCATGGCACATCAATAGGAGTTAGTCTTACTTGGCCCTTACTCTGTTAGAGTAAGTGGTTAGGTCTGATAAAAAAAAAAACTTAGCCAAAAAAAAAATTGGTATCGAAGCTTTAAAATTTATTACTTTAATAAATATTTTTATAACTTTTATAGATATTTTTACTATTGTTATAGGTGTTTTTATCACCGTTTTAGTAACTATTTTTACCAATTTTTTTTGGCATAAAAAAATTACTATTTTTGTAGGTGATTTATCACATTTGTGGATGTTTTTACCACTATTGTGGTGACTATTTTTACCAATTTTTTTGGTACTACAACAGTTATAAAAATATCCATAACTATGATAAATATCGGTATAATACCGAATTTTTATTTTTTGGTACCTTAGACAACTCCAAAGTCTTTTTAGGAGGGTTAGTTTTACCATAAAAAAAAAATAGTGATTTGAACCTATGATTAGAAGTGTCAAAATATGACATAATTCGTTAACACCACACGAAATTAGAAGGTTTAAGTCTTCTTAAATCACTCATTTCATAAACGAGTAAATCCAACATGACATGATTAATAAATGAATCGAGTATGAATGAAGTCAACTAAAAAAAATATAATACACAACATGACTCGTTAATGTTTTGATTATACATGATTCATAAACGACATGAATTCAATCTGACATAATTCGCTAAACACAAATTAATTAATAAATTAAGTATAAATATAATATTTTTTAACAAAAAACTATTAAGACTCGATACAAATTCATCTCCCCCCGGACAAGAGACCACATATGAGACAGAGTCACCAAATCGAAAACCTCCACAGTTGCAATAACGAAGTATAACAAAAGGCTGCCAGCAAAAAAAAAAAAGTAAATGGGTCTTTAATTGGTGGTAAAACAATGCATTTTTCCTTGTATTTCTAGATTATAATTTTAACTTTTTAGGTTTTCTTAGAGAGTGGATGTTCTACCCTTATCCAAAAGGGGCATAGGTGGTGGTTATGCAATTGATAGTGTTAATCCAGTTCTAATCATTGTGATTGTGAGAATGTGGTACTTTAAAAGATTAGTTAATAATTAGTGGAATTGTAAGAATGATAACAACACAAAGGGAAATATTACACTTTCACTCCTTCAACTATATTTCAAAAATTACTTACACCCAAAAAGAACTATATTTCAAAAATTCCAAATCCCCGCTATAAATTGAATGAAAAATTACGTCACTTTGTCTCTAAGCTATGTCATTTTATTTCACTTTGTCAAAAAGTCCTTTTTTTTTTCTCTGGTAAGTGTCCAAAAGTCATATTAATCGTAGATTTTTTTCTGTCCAAGGCAGAGTAAGCGTAAGAATTTCAGGGTTGTAAGATCAGTTCAAGAGTTGATTGCACAACATGAAAAACCTCAATAGTATAGATGATTAAATGTGATTGGAATCATAGTTTTAGGACGCAAAGTATAACTTACTGTAAAATAATTAATTCTATTGAGATTTAAAAAAATCGATCTAATTTGTTGACATAATTATATGATAGTTATCTGTCCCAATAACCCTTAGGGGTAGTATAGTGGTCAAACCTGTTCTCTTGGAAGCAAGTAGTATCAGGTTCAATACTTCCCACACCTATTAAGGGCTAGCCATTTTTATTCCTCAGAAGACATATCTCTAAACTAGCTTTTATTACGGTAGCCGGCTCAGAGCTCGAGAGAGTAGTCGGTACAAGCTTTGACACCATGTAGCAAAAAAAAATAAAAAAATAAATGGTCCAGTAAAACTATTGTGACTATAACTGTTGAACTTCCTTATTAAGACTCTATTACTTGACACATCACTAATTCAATAAATTAAATACATATTTTAAGTCCTGATAATATTATTTCTTTAAAAATTAAGCTAAGCATTGAAAAGTTGAAACTTTATGGAATTATAAAATGACTTTTTGTACAAAAAAACAAAGGATATGGGGACAAAATGACTTTTCATATAAAGGGGAGCCTTTGGAATCTTATAGTTTGAAAACTAGTTGGGTGCCTATTTTTCAAAAGTGAAAAGAATAATAATGTTGGTTGTTGAACTGACCCATAAAAGCTAACAACATAAAGGAAGATAACTATCATATTCTTGTAGTCCTATTGATGTATATGAATAGCCCCACCTTGCCATAATTTCTAATACTCCCTTTGCTAAATGTCAAAAATCTTGGAGGCACCTGAATTGCAATTATGGGAGAGTGTTTCCCATCATCATAAATTTTTTCAATTTAATCCAAACCCCACATGTACATGGGTGTTGTCTATAGAGGTTTCAACATTAAGTTGGGATAAAGATGTTTATCCAATCAAATACATGTTTCATTAAGTTGATTGGACTTTGATTACGACGGTGTATTAAATTAATTTTTACCCTAAGATCTTTTGAGTTATTACCAGTCTAATGTTGTTTTAAAATAAATATACTAAAATACGATACTTTTGAATTTATTTATCAAAATATGACATTTTTTAAAAGTGGAGTCAATAATTCTGCTTTTATTTAAAAACGTAATCAATAAGCCCGCTTTTATATAAAAAAACAGGGTCAACAACTCTACTTTTAAATAAAAATTATGGTAGAATCAATAACCACACTATTTTGAAAAATGTGGTTAGTAAATACGTTTTTAATGTGTTAAGCCCATTATATTCTATCACTTTTTTATTTTAAAAGCGGGGTTGTTGACCCTTTTTTTTTATATAAAAATAGGGTTATTGATTACGTTTTTTTAATAAAAACGGGATTATTAACTTTGCTTTTAAAAAGTGTCATAATCATAATTTAGTAAATAAGTTCAAAAGTATCGTATTTTGGTATATTTATTTTAAAACAATTCTAGACTGGTAAATAATTCGAGATCTTTTAATAGGAGGGTTGCTCCTTCGGTTGTACCGAATTTGAACTATTTATGATATAATTTCTCATAATTTTTAATTGTATTATATTTATTATTTATTTAAATAGAATTTATTATATAACACCCCAAAATATATTATACATGACCTACTATAAATAGCATTGAAAGAGATATAAATTTTGGTAATATCTACATATTTATTTTCTCTTCGTTCCAATCAGGTGACTTTGTATGCCCTCAAAGATGCATATAAACTAGATTGAGACAAGGCAAGTACTAAACTATTCGAGCTCGGTTTATTAGTACGCAAAGAGTGATTATTTATGATTGTAACGAACTTTGAACTATCTTGTTCAAGTTGAATTATTTTTTATTTTATTTTTTTGTTTGAATTATGAATCTAATCATCTAATTAAATATATGGATGAATCGAGGTTGATGTTGATGTGAATTTGGATTATATTCATGGCTTATTGGGAAAAATCCATCCAGTCCCATGTGCCCATGCTGGCGGACTTGTCCAGATCCAACACTATTAATATTACTCCAGCCGTTAGACAGTCTAATCCCAACATTGTACAACACAAACCCATGTACTAAAACAAACAACATATCCCAGCTGGCACCTATCTATAGCCAATACCATTTGACCCTCCACACCCTAATATGACACGTGTCCATTATACAAGACAGCATCATCGTTTTACCGTACAACCTTATTGTGTTTTGACGCTTCACTCTCTAAAACCTTAATTATATCACACGTGCTGTCTTCCTTTTTAACGCCGGAAGTCCCTCTTCTCTCCTCCCCGTTCTCTCTCTCCGTTCAAACCCAAAACACACACACTGACACACACACACACACACAAATCTCATCAAAGCCCTAGCCAGTTCTTGACGAACATCACCATCTTCTTCTTTTTGATGATGAACATCTCAAATCGATTTTCAAAGCATAAGCCACAGTAATATACAGGTGTTTGTATATATATACACACATATATACGTATTGGTGTATATAGCATTGATTGGAGATATTGGTTTGGGGGTGAGATGGGGGCGGTGACGTCGACAATGGCGGCGAAGTTTGCTTTCTTTCCGCCGAATCCGCCGTCGTACAGGGTGGAAGCGGACGAATCGAAGGGGAAATTGAGGATGACTGAGGTGGCGGATAAGGAAAACGTCGACGTATTGAAGCTGAAAACGAAGAGAGGAAATAAAATTGTGGCAGTTTACTTTAAGAACCCAGGGGCTTCTCTGACGGTGCTGTATTCGCATGGGAACGCGGCTGATCTAGGCCAGATGTACGAGTTGTTCAGTGAACTCAGTGTTCACCTACGAGTCAACTTGATGGGGTGAGTCACTCACAACATATATATACATTTTATATACTGTTTTTGAGTTTACATAGAAACTATAGCTTTTTCTGCAGAGGATCAGAATGGATATGGATGACAGGATGAGTACCATGATTGTACATAATTTGTATGCTTAGCTATGTGAACTGTTTGTATATGATTCAACTTGATGGGTCTGTTTGGATATATACTTGATGATATTTGTAGTTTTAGACACTGCTTTTTGAGCTTAATAAAAAAAAATACTACTGTAGACTGAGACGTAAGCTTGTGCCTGGTGCAATTTCAAAAGGATTTTTTTGGATCTCAGGAACAGGAACAGATAACAGGGATCAAGGGTCTGTTTTGGTTGATACCGAAATGAATTAATGATGTGAAATATTCTCATGTCTCGGAATGTTGCTGTATGAAATTCCAATTTGTCGGAATCAAAACTTTCCTCTTTTTTATTCTATTTTTGATCCAAACCGATCAAAACTATGTACCGACACAAAATTTTGATTTATTAAATTTACCTTGGAATGGTAAACTGTACACTAAACCTTCATTACCTTACAACGGGTCTCCTCAACAATGATAGATGTATAGCGTTTCTGAAGATGTATATGACAAGTGATGTGGTTGGGAATGTCCATAAGATTCAAATTTTTTTTTTTGGAAGCTGAAATAACAGAAATGTTGGGTTCAAATATGTTAAAACTGTTTCCTATCGGAAAAATATATGTTGGAGGCTGAATCAAATATGAGTAGAAGGACAAAGAATAAAGAAAAAAAGAAAAGGAATTTGAATTTGAATTTGAATTTGAATTTTAAACCTCTGTTTATCATTTTCTTTGCAGGTATGATTATTCAGGCTATGGGCAATCTTCTGGCAAGGTAAGACTAGTTTCAGATTAGTTTGGAATTGTTTTTGAAATAGGAAGATACAAAATTATGTGTTTCATGTATTGGTTTTGATAGCCAAGTGAGCAGAACACTTATGCTGATGTAGAAGCAGCATATAGATGCCTTGAAGAGAAATATGGGGTGAAAGAGGAAGATGTCATATTATATGGGCAATCCGTTGGAAGTGGGCCCACTTTAGATTTGGCCTCCCGTTTATCGAGATTGAGGGCTGTGGTTCTTCATAGTCCAATCTTGTCTGGACTTCGAGTCATGTATCCGGTTAAGCGGACATTTTGGTTTGACATATATAAGGTTAATCTACTTCTGATATGCAGTTACTTTAAGTTTGATCTTCGTTGTTGATAATATTTGCTAGATCAACTCTAGATTGATGAATTCTGCTTTATGTGTGCAGAATATCGATAAAATATCATTGGTGGAATGCCCTGTTTTGGTAATCCATGTGAGTACTTATTGCATTTCCTGCTGATGTCTATGCTCTTAAGAAATTTTCATGTTATGTTTTTGGCATGCTGGGATCATGTAGTTGGATGATTAAATTGGACAGCTAATGAAAAGAAATTCAAAAACGGCTCTGTAATTTAGAGTTTACTCTCCCTATTTTCTGTTTCGTGTTGTACTGCCTCTATCCTCATCATTGATTGAATTCACCCTTTTGGAATTTGTAGGAATTCTTCAATTTTAGTATTGTTGTTGTAGATTAGCTGATATCAACTAACTTACAGCTTCAGACCATTTATCTGTTTCCCAACTATCAGAAGGGTCATATGTTTGAAGCTCAAATATATCTAGTAGCTGGCAACCATATATTCTCTATTGGGATGGCCACATATGCTTCTATGGCCCGATTTGCAGAAATGAACTGCCTAAAATTAACTAGTTCCTTAATTCCACTAACCTGTGTAAACACTGTGTACTTGAAACATGGAGAACCTCCAAGAATTACCTGGGTACCATAATCATCGGCCGAAATCATGCAGAATCACACTGCCAAGACTGCTAGTATGAGGACCTCTCTTTTAAAAACTTTTCTGGTTAGATGCCCTGAGGTATTAATACTCTATTCCTCCATCTAAGTCCTTACAGTTCTTTTATGTTTTGGGAATTTGCTGTAGTACACTCCAAATGAGCTGTTGTGTAGTAAAATTTGGCAGGTACAACCATACAAGATTTGTCATTCAATCCTACTTTCTGTCTTGCATGGTTTTGCAGGTCAAAGGACTTATTTTCTGTTTTTTGCGTCTTTCAGTACATTTTTCATTTGGCATCGTTGTGTTTCTTCTTGTAAATAATCATTTGATGGCATTTGAGTATAAGATTTTGATCGGTTCTTCACTCAACTCAACAAAGCTTGTCCCAACTTTTTTGGAGTCGGCGGCTGTATGAGTTCTGTTTCAGTATTGTGCTCTATTGAGGGTCATAATAGTTGTTACACCATATGCTTTCATATTTTTTTAACTATTTTATTGAGGTTAATTTTGGTCTTCCTCTAAAGTGTTGACCTCTGCCTTTTTGACATGTCTCAGGTGGACTCTGTCACATTCGCAAATTGTTAATTTTTTCAAGTATCTCTTGTTAGTAATTTTCAGGTTTTTTTGAGCAAGTAATTAGATATTTTTGATGAACTATGCAAGCAATTACATTTCGGCAGCCATAACACGTGATCAAGTATGTTCTGTCGAATAAAAAAAAAAGGGGGGGGGGGGGGGGGGGGGGAATCTTATGGGGATACTGGAAACTTATTGAGCACTTCACCGGATTAGCCTCACACAGACACGCTTTTTATATTGCAAGATACCCTTGACTTTTGTAGAATTATTTAGAAGAAATAACCTCATAGGATAAAGATTTTTAGTATGGTAAAACCTGAGAATCAGCCTTTCCAAAATGGAGGTAAGATTTTATACCACTTACCTTTCTCAGATCACCTATAAGCAGAAGTCTTGGTTACTCGGTATGACAGGTAATTAACATTGTGAAATAAAATACTCAATGAGTAATCTCACGTACACTGAATGTCAATTACAATTTCTTCATTTATAACAAGCTGGATATGAATGGGAAAATGTTATATAACACACGTAATTGAGTTGCATTATTTAGTGGATATTGTAGATGACAACTGTCATGAAAGTGGTATAATTTTAAAAGTTGCACTAGGAAGAATCAACATTTATGTGACATGGATTTGGGCCATGCGGGGTCGTGGATGCATGTTTAGGCAAGCTAGATGAAGAATTGATAAGTTGGAATGTCTTTTTCCCCAGTAAGTGATAAGTTGGACCGACTGTTAGACATCATGTAGGAACAGAAAAAGTTTAGAAAGAATCATATGCTACTTTTTGTGGACTACACATGTTTTCTACCAGACAGTTGATGTGTTGGGTACATATCTCATCTTCGTATCTATATATGTCAATATGCTGTGCACATATCTCATGTTCAGAACTTTGGCATGACTTCTTCAACAGTAGTAATGCACGGGTATTCAGATGAACATGTAACAATGCTTGTAAGATAAATGTAAACATGCAGTTTCCTCTTTAACTATTCAGATTTGCAAGTGGATAATTGATGTCCTATGGAAGTTTTTAATTTCATTTTTGGTCCAGTGGTTGGGCTATACATTAGCGGGTTCCCCCCTTAACCCACCCCCCCAATCCAAAAAAAAAAAACCGGGATGAGGCAGGACTCTATTACAGGTCTCTTCTAGTTTCTACAGGACTTAGAGAAAACTTTTTGAGATTCTAAGCAATCCAGAGTCTGAAAATGCTTTCTCTATGTTTCTAGAGTATGCAAATAATAGTATAATGGGTATTCATTAATTTTGCTTTTTAGAAAGTCCAATATTAATTAGCAATAGTGATCTCTTTTATCTGTAAATGTCATATTGTAGCTTTCATCTAGTTCATTAAGATGTTAATAACTTGGTCTTTCCATTTCGAGATGACTTTTGCTTTACATCTTTTGACATGCATTCTCATGTGCATCAGGTTTTTGTGCTTGAACATTCCTAAGTCACTTACTAATGTGAAGTTATGATATTAACCATACCATAATGCACGAGGTACCAATCATTACATTTGATGGTGACTTGACCTTCAGGAAAATGAAAAATTGTTTGCTAAATAGATCACACCTGTACCATGCAAATGCTGACCTTCTGTTCAAGTGCATGTTTGCCATGCTTTTTGACTCCATATTTACCTCTTTGTGCTCGCAGGGAACTGCAGATGATGTTGTGGACTGCTCCCATGGTAAGCAGCTTTGGGAGGGTTGTAAAGAGAAGTACGAACCACTATGGATTAAAGGAGGGAATCATTGTGACTTGGAGATCTATCCAGAGTACATCAAACATCTGAAGAAGTTCATAGCTGCCGTGGAGAAAACAGGGCATTTGAGGAATGGATCTGGATTGCATTCAGATCATTTGGAGAATCCTCGCAACAGCACTGATTATAGAGACAAACCTAGACCAAGCATAGATGTGAGAGAGAAATCAAGATCAAGTACTGACCGGAGAGAGAAACCAAGGTCAAGCATTGATCATCGAGAGAAACCAAGAGCCAGCACGGACAAGAGAGAAAGATCACGAAAGATTGCAGATCACACTGAAAAAGCAAATTACAACTCAGACCAGCCAGAGAAAGCAAGGAACAGCATTGATCGGTCGGATTAGACTTAGCTGGCTAAGCGTGTCTTTCCATTTTTTTGATATTCTTTATTTATTGCATTGTGCCCAAAGTGGCATATTAAGTATATATACAAAAACTGTCTTTCTTGACTGTTGAAATCAAATGATGACAGCTTTGGAGATATGATGAGATCGGCTGTATTTTGCAATATCGCCTGCTTCAAGCCTACCGGAGCAAGGGTCTGAGGAATGGAAAAAGGTCAGTCTACAACATAAGATTTTATCCGGTAACTTCTGTTTTTCTATCGGTCAATTGTTTCGATTGGGCAATTGGAATTAATTTGTCCAGGCTGATTTTGTGTCTGATGTAATCTGTCAAAACTAATAAATCAGACACATTTTCTCCTTCCTTAATTGGAATGGCTGTTTCTTTTAAAACTCTTCTCTCTTTATTTTAAGTTCTACTTATAATCTGACCATGTCACAACTTAAAGTGTTGGTGGAATGGTGCATTCCTGCCTGCATAGTCTGCAACAAAATGAACAAACTTTTTTATTGACAAGACCAACATTGAAGAAACATCATCTGGGAGCAATTTATGTACTACTGTCATGGGTTTCTTTTAGATTTCTCCAATGATGATGCTTGTGAAAAATCATATTTATGTACTGCTGTCATTGGTTGTTTTTTTTGGGTGTTTGATTTTCTTGACTTTTTTTTATTAGATGCTAATCTGTTTTTTTTTTGGTCAAAGTATAATTTTCATTAAAATAAAAGGAACAAAGCTGTACATTATAACTTTACCCAATACCTATTCTAGCTTCTTTGAGGAGGATCTGCGCCAGCTGCCTTGGGGGAGAGTGTAGCCAGTTGAAAGGCAGTGTGCCTTGCCTAGAGTGCATGGCCAGAGTATGTGCCGCTGAGTTGCAGGATCTCCTTGTGTGTTTGAAGATGACTTTAGTAATGCCTTTCACATAGTACCATATATCCTGTTGAATGGCTTCAATTTCTCTTATGGTTGCTGTTGATCCTTGATTAAGGGAAAGAATCAGGGCCTTCAAGTCAGATTCGATGATAACTTCTCTGTAACCTTCATTAAGTGCGATTGATGGATGCTAATCTGTTGAAGTAATTAACTGGTGAGAAAAAAACTGGTAAAGTAGATGACAAGGAATCTGTCTGTGGTATGCCTCTACGCCTCGCAAAAGTGAGAGTGCTTATAGGTGGTGTTTGATTAAACTAAAAATTAAGTCTGAAAACTGAATATTGAATCTTAAGTGTTAGTATGTTGAATTTTTTAATCTGCGAATCGTTTGGTATCCATTGAAATTTTTAAGTATTGAATTGAATCAAACCGTTTGACAAATATAAGGAGCTGAAATCTAAAGGTTAATGTTCTTCTAATTTTGCCCTTCCCCTTTATCATCTCCCCGTTACTACCTTATCTCCACCACCATCATCACTACCAATTGTTGCCATTACCACCACCCCTCCATCACCTTCTCTACCATTCCACCTTCACAACCCTCGTTGTTGTCGTTGCCTCCTCTAACACCATTGCCACCATCACAATCCCACCATCAATCAATTGAACACCCCCCCCCCCCCCCCCCCCCCCCCCCCCCCCCCCAAATAGCTGCTTAATTGTGAAATTTATGTTGCCTGGCATCACCTAGCTCCTGAAGTTGCTTCTGTTGCTGCTGCCTCGGCAGTTCTTGCAGCTGTTTGAACATAATCTGCCCCTGCAGCAACATCTGTATGTCATTAAACCCTGGAGGGTCCGCTGCCTCGGCTGGCTGATGTTGTGAAACACCAGGTAGTTATATCATCCTAAAAACCCCAACCAAGAATGTTAAAAATCAGCAGGAGCTTTGCCAGTTTTCAATCTTATCTGAAATTGCTGAGCAAGGAGGACTCTGGAGATGAAGTGTACAGCCAGGAAGCATCCAAGATAATCTATATAATATGCCTAAATCGTTTAGATTCGGCAGTTTATATTTTAACTTTTTTATTGCATTAACTCGTTTAAATTTTAATGTTTTATGCTAATCAAAAAACCATTTTCTCTAAAATTTCCGGTCTAATCTATTATCTATGCATTATTAATCCATTCAAATACAATACAGGTGTTCTTATGGTTTTGGTGGGTAGGGATGATAATCAAGTCGAGTTTTGCGACTTCGAGCCGAGTCTGTTGAGTTCTTTTTCCGAACAAGTTTGAAAAATTGTTCGAGCTCGGTTTGTTTAGAAAATGAGCCGAATTTTGCGAGCTCGAACCGAGTTTTATAGGCTCGTTTTCTAAACAAAAAATTGTTCAAATTCGGCTAGTTTAAAACACGAGCCGAGCCGAGTCTGAATAGTTTGGTTCAACTATCAGCCCTAATGATGTTTAAGCTGAAGAAATTCTGTAAATTTGTCAGTTAATGAATGTCCTCGGGAGATAATTGCTACCATGTCCTCCTTGTAAGAATCTGCAAATATCCGAAGAAATAAGACTTGCAAATGAGAACAATTGGCTTGGCACCAAAAAAGGAAAGAACATTTGTTTCATTAATTTTTTCCTCTTAGCAAGTATTAAATAACCTTGAATAGGGGAAATTTAAAAATCAAATGAAAGAACAACAGAAAAATCGTGCATGTCTGTTCCATGATCGCCTATGAGGTGAGTGTAAACCCGCAAGTTTTGAGATCGAGTTTCTCGTATTGATAAAATTCTGTAAGAATCTGTACGTTTAATTTGCGAGTGATTACGTATATTCGATATTTGTATCAAAATTATCAATCTAAATGATGTATGGAGGAGTGGATTCGATTACAGGAGTATTGAATAGTCATAGATATACGACGTGTGGGATAAGGTAATCGTGAAACCTTTGATCAATGTGTCTTGCAACTCGTACTGTTTGTTGACCATAATTTATGAACTCAGTTATCATAGGGAACATATCATGAATATGTATTGATGAGTGCGCGAAAGTGCATTCTAAATACCTTATTATTGGATTAAAATGCTAAAATGTGAATAGAAATAATTAGATATAATTTATATTATTGAATTTAATATCTATTCACATTGAGATATATTTGAGCATGATTTTATAATATTTTACATCTTAAATATTGCATGATTGGTTGGTGAGAGATAATTTACAATTGAGCTTTACATTTAATATTTTTGGGACTTTATTATTGGGCTTTTATATTTGTTTTTATTTTGATGGCAGCCCATGGAGTAAAAATGCTGAAATTGATGCTGCTATCACGTGAGCTCAGCACTCATTATTTCTATTGGACTTGATCTTTCTCAAGTTACACAAGATTTGGACTTTAGAGGCTGAAATAAAAAGATTAGAATCAAGAAGGGATGAAAATGACTTTTCCCAAGAAAAAGGGAGTCTTTTGAAATTTTGATTTCCTTTATCTTTTGGGCTTGGACGGCTGGAACCAAAGAATAAAAAAAAAAGGGTTTGACTTTTGTTTATAAAGAGGGAGGCGACTGGCTTTTCTTTTTCCCTTTGGTGTGTGACGGCTGGAAGAAAAACAGAGGGGAGGCGCATATCAGAAACGGGCGATGACCACCGGTTTGTTTTATTTTTTTGGGAGATTTTTGTTGTCCATTATATTTATGGGTAACTAAATTCTCAAGTAAGGCGAGGGATGAACTTGCACAGTAGATGGTATTTTATTTATTTTTAATTTATGTATTTGATTTCTAATTAGAAAGACTCTTTTGTTTTATCATTCTCAATTTATTGTTGAGGTTTTCTTCTCCGAATAGTCATAGAATTTATTCTGTTTATGGATTCAGTCATGCTTTTTCTATTAAATGGATTAGTTCTTTGATTATGTTTGGATCAATTATTTATCTATATTGATCTAATTCTTTGCTGCAATATTGCTTCTTGAGTATATTGTCGTCGTTGAATTTTCTCAATAGTGATAATAATTTACGTGTTTTCAAAGTGGGGAATGATTTTTCAAAAGGGTTACATGTGGTTTGATCTTGGTTTATAAATCTATACCTTCCGGTTGGGAATTTTGGGAATTGAATTCCTAATTGAGTTATTCAATGAATTAAGAATAATTAAAATACCAGATTTGTGCAAGGGATTCCCGTCGCTTTACTGTTTGTCAAATTTGAGTACTTTTTACGTTAGTCACTTTGTTTTACTTTAATTTGCATTTTAAAATTAATCTTTATTCTCCAGTAATCATTTAATATTTTTCTTTAGTTTCTTTGTTCCTATCTATTATTCTTTTAATTTGTCTCTCTGTGGAATCGACACCCCAAAGCTGTGCTACAATTACCGTGTTATTCTTTGGGCGTAATCAAATTTTGGCGCCGTTGCCGGGGAGACGGTAGAAGAATTGTTAGATAGTTTTTCTTTTCAACAGTCTGCAAAAGCGGTAACTTCGTTCCTTCTTTTAGCTTGCTGCATTGTTATTATTATTATTATTTATCTTCTTTCTTTTTATAGTATTTTTATTCTTTTAGTGTTTCATTGCCTTGCATGCACAGATATAGAGACACCTTGGGTAGATTTGCTAGTAGGCCTGTGGTAGAGTTAGACTCAGATTTTTTAAATCCTTTATTTGACAATCCATTGAGTCCCGAAGAAATGGGTGAACACGAAGATCAACCCATTAAAACTCTTCATGATTACCTCCACCCTACACGCACATCCACACCATCATGCATCATGTTTCCAGCTAATACTCGCCAACTAGATTTTAAAATAGGGATGATACAGTTACTCCCTACTTTTCATGGCTTGGAAAATGAAAATCCATATGTGCACATTAGAGAGTTTGAGGAGGTAGTTGCAACTTTTCATAATCAAATTGCACTTGATGATGTCGTGAGACTTAAGTTCTTTCCTTTCTCTTTGAAGGATAGAGCTAAGAGTTGGTTATACTCGCTGAGACCACGATCTATTGGGACATGGAGTGAGATGACTCAGGTCTTCTTTAATAAATATTTCCCCCAACACAAGACCAATGCTTTAAAAAGACAAATCTCCACCTTTGCACAAAAGGATAGTGAGACTTTGTATCAGTCTTGGGAGAGATTTAAGGAGTTGTTGAGTATGTGTCCTCACCATGGGTATGAGAATTGGCGTTTAGTGAGCTATTTTTATGAGGGACTTACACCTAGAGAACGCCAATTTATGGAGATGATGTGTAATGGTGAGTTCTTACAAAAAGATCCTGATGAGGCCATAGAATACCTCAATGAGCTTGCTGAAAAAGCTCACACTTGGACTGGACCTAGTGCTACTGAAAGCACAAATAGGTCACGACCTGCAGGGAACCCAAATGGTGGTGGAATTTACCATCTCAGGGAAGATGATAACCTAAAGGCTAAGGTTGAGATGCTCACTAGGGAGTTAGATGTGTTAAAGACTAAGGACTTAAAGCCAACACACGTGGCTAATCATGCAGAGTCTTTTGGACCATGTTTTGTGTGTGGCGGGGTAGATCACCTCGCCCAAGAATGTCTCACACTTGCTGAGATGAGAGGGATGTATGAGGAACAATGTAATGCCTTAGGTATGTACAAGAAGCCTTTTACACCTTACTCTGATACCTATAATCCGGGGTGGCGCAATCACCCCAATTTTAGCTGGAAGTCTGAAAATCAGCCACCTGCACAACCCCCTAGATCATACCCTGCACCTTATCATACACCTACATCTTCTAGGAGTCCTTTAGAAGACACTTTGCATGCTTTTATTGAGACACAGGGTAAGACTAACCAAAAGTTTGAATCTTTGATTGTGCAGGTTGTTGAAGAAAACAAAGAGATAAAAAGTCAAATGTCTAAATTGATGAGCTCTTTGAGTGTGAATGAGCGAGGTAAGTTCCCTTCTCAAGCTCAGTCTGCACCCCATGGTCAACACATGACACAAGAGAATTTGAAGGATGTGAATGCCATTGTGACACGAAGTGGTGAGTCATTACACACTCCAACAACGGACAAATCAGATGATCAAGATAATAGTGATGCCGATCTGCCTAAGGAACCTGAGGTGACAAAGAGTCTTGTTAAGGTACCATTTCCTCAAGCTTTAAAATCAAGCAAGCGAACTCTGGATGCTAACAATGAAATCCTAGAGAATCTAAGGCAGGTAAAAATCAATCTTCCTCTTTTGCATGTGATTAAACAAGTACCTACTTATGCAAAGGTTCTCAAGGATTTGTGTACAGTCAAGAGGAAGCACCATGTGAAGAAGACAGCGTTCCTGACAGAGCAAGTTAGTGCTCTAATTGAGCAGCGGATTCCTCCCAAGTACAAGGATCCTGGTTGTCCAACCATTGCATGCAACATTGGAAATAATGAGTTTGGGCAGGCTTTGCTAGATTTAGGAGCTAGTGTGAATCTAATGCCATATTCTATTTATTTGCAGTTGGGGTTGGGAGAAATCAAACCAACCACTGTGGTATTGCAATTGGCTGACCGTTCAGTCAAAGTACCTCGGGGTGTGGTAGAGGATGTTCTAATTCAAATTGATAAATTTTATTATCCTGTTGATTTCCTAATCCTTGACACTAGTTCTGTTGTTGATACTACTTCTAAAATTCCTTTGATTTTAGGTAGGCCTTTCCTTGCCACAGCTAATGCTCTTATTAATTGCAGGAACGGGCTCATGAAGCTGTCTTTTGGGAACATGACTCTCGAGGTGAATATTTTTCATATTGCAAAACAGCCAGAAGATGATGACGAGAGCCATCAAGCATACATGATTGACTCACTCATGGATAAGGGAGTCTCTATAGCTCATGATTTTGATCCCCTTGAGTATTTTCTTATTCATTCTGAATGTAATTCTATCAGTGATACATCTGATGTAGCTGATATTTGTGCTATTTTTGATAGAACTCAGGACTATGGCACTCGGACATGGCAACCGAAATTTGAGGAGTTACCTGAGAAAGGTGAAAAACAAATTCCTTCAAGTGTGGAAGCACCCAAAGTTGAATTGAAGCCTCTGCCTAAGGGCTTAAAGCATGTTTTCCTTGGTCCAGGTGATACTTTTCCTGTTATTATCTCATCTGAATTGTCTGAGTCTCAAGGTGAGAAATTAATTCGGACCCTGAATGAGCATAAGTCAGCCTTAGGTTGGAACATTGCTGATATAAAAGGTATTAGTCCCCTGATCTGTTCTCATAAAATTAATTTGGAAGAAGGAACTAGCCCTCGTAGAGACCCCCAACGTAGGCTTAATCCCACTATGAAAGAAGTGGTAAAAAATGAAGTGTTGAAACTATTAGATGCAGGAATCATATATCCTATTGCTGATAGTAAATGGGTAAGTCTTACACAGGTTGTTCCTAAAAAGTCAGGTGTTACTGTGGTAAAGAATGACCTGGGAGAGTTAGTTCCTACAAAACTTGTGACTGGGTGGCGGATGTGCATTGATTACAGAAAATTGAATGCTGCCACCCGGAAAGACCATTTTCCTCTCCCTTTTATTGATCAAATTCTTGAGCGTGTGGCTGGTCATCCTTTTTATTGTTTCTTGGATGGTTATTCTGGTTATTATCAAATTGAAATTGCATTAGAAGACCAGGAAAAAACCACTTTCACTTGTCCTTTTGGTACTTATGCTTTTCGTAGAATGCCATTTGGATTGTGTAATGCACCTGCTACTTTTCAACGTTGCATGATGAGTATTTTTAGTGACATGGTTGAAAATTGCATGGAAGTTTTTATGGATGACTTAACTGTTTTTGGATCTTCTTTTGATGCATGCTTATTGAATTTGGAGAGAGTGTTGACTCGTTGTGAGGAAAAGAAATTGGTTTTGAATTGGGAGAAATGCCACTTTATGGTACCTTCAGGTATTGTCTTAGGGCATATTATATCTTCTAAGGGGATAGAGGTTGATCAATCTAAGATTGAATTAATCTCTAAGTTACCTACACCTAGGACAGTAAAGGATGTGAGATCATTTCTTGGTCATGCGGGCTTTTATAGGAGGTTCATACAAAATTTTTCCACCATATCTAGACCATTATGTGACCTCCTAGCTAAAGATGCCCCATTTGAGTGGACACAAGCTTGTCAAGAGGCATTTAAAATGCTAATTGGCAAGCTTACCTCAGCACCCATAATGCAACCACCTGACTGGACTTTACCTTTTGAGATCATGTGTGATGCTAGTGATTTTGCTGTAGGTGCTGTTCTTGGACAGCGAAGAGAGGGGAAGCCTTTTGTCATTTATTATGCTAGTAGAACTCTAAATAGTGCTCAAATGAATTACTCCACCACGGAAAAAGAGTTGCTAGCTGTAGTGTTTGCTTTGGATAAGTTTCGTGCTTATTTGATTAGTTCTCCTATTATTATTTTCACAGATCATGCAGCCCTTAAGTACCTTCTTACAAAGAAGGATGCTAAGGCACGATTAATACGGTGGATTTTACTTTTGCAGGAATTTGATATTACTATCAAAGACAAGAAAGGAGTGGAGAACGTAGTGGCTGACCATCTCTCGAGGCTCACATTTGAGGATACCTCTGACCACCTACCAATCAGGGATGATTTCCCCGATGAGCATTTACTTTCTATTACTTCTCTACCATGGTTTGCTCATATTGTGAATTATTTGGTTGCAGGTGAGTTACCGGTGGATTGGAGCGCTCAGGACAAGAGGAAGTTCATGACTGAGGTACGTAATTTCTATTGGGATGACCCTTTTCTTTTCAAATACTGTCCTGACCAAATTTTAAGGCGTTGCATTCCTGATGAGGAGATTGCCAGCGTCTTGGAATTTTGTCATTCCCAAGCTTGTGGAGGCCACTTTTCTATGAAGAAAACCGCTGCAAAAATTCTGCAGTGTGGATTTTATTGGCCCACCTTGTTTAAGGATGCGAATATCTATTGTCGCTCATGTGAAAAGTGTCAAAAGTTAGGAGCCATGTCCCGTCGTCATATGATGCCCTTAAACCCAATTTTAGTGATTGAAATTTTTGATTGTTGGGGCATTGATTTTATGGGACCATTTCCTCCTTCTTTTGGATATCAATATATTATTGTGGCAGTAGATTATGTGTCAAAATGGGTAGAGGCAGCAGCTTGCAGGAGCAATGATAATAAGACGGTAATTAAATTTCTCAAAGAAAATGTGTTATCTCGATTTGGTATACCACGTGCTATCATTAGTGACCGGGGTACGCATTTTTGCAACCGTTCTTTTGAAGCTTTAATGAAAAAATATGGGGTGGTACATAAGATCTCTACTGCCTACCACCCTCAGACAAGTGGACAGGTAGAACTTGCAAACAGGGAAATTAAGCAAATTTTAGAAAAAACGGTCAACCCGGATCGCAAGGATTGGTCTTTGAGACTAGTTGATGCGCTTTGGGCCTACCGTACAGCTTTCAAAACTCATTTAGGCATGTCACCTTATAGACTTGTTTTTGGAAAGCCTTGTCACTTACCTGTGGAGCTCGAGCATCGAGCCTATTGGGCCATCAAGAATTTCAATTTTGACATGGGAGAAGCAGGTAAGCTTAGGAAGTTTCAATTGACCGAGTTAGAGGAGTTGAGAAATGATGCTTATGAGAACTCTAAAATTTATAAGGCTAAAATGAAAGCATTTCATGATAAAAATATTTTGAGAAAAACGTTTAAACCGAATGATCGAGTGTTTTTATATGATTCTAGACTCCATAAGCACCCAGGAAAACTTAGGTCTAGGTGGACCGGACCTTTTGTAGTGAAGAATGTTTTTGCACATGGGGCGGTGGAAATAGAGGATCTTAAGGATGGTCGGATCTTTAAAGTAAATGGTCAGCGCCTTAAAGTGTTAATTGATAGACAAGTTCCAATCGTGGAAGACATTCCACTTGAGGATCCGGTCTATCAACCTTGACCACACCATGCAGGTATGTTTTTATTTATTTGTTTTGTTTTATTTTATTTTATTTTATTTTATTTATTTTATTTTATTTTATTTTCCTTTTAGTTGCTGTTGTTTTCTTTGTTTTTATTTGCAGGTTAGTTTCATTTTGTCATTTCAGGTTACCATCTTTGGTGCTTAGCGAACTACCCATGTCACTCATCAGGTGTATTCTACCCTTTTTAGTTATTCTCCATTCAAATTTGATTCTTAAACATTGAGGACAATGTTTCATTTAAGTTGGGGGGTGGTGGTGCAAATTCAATATTTAAAATGTTTGTTGGAACTCTGTGGCGTATTTGCATGTATCAAATGTTTTTAATTTTACATCACACGTGCATCCTTTTCACATGTGTACTTATTCTCATTCATAGCCATCTTCGTGAATTCTTCAAACCCACCATAATCATTTTTTTTGCTGAAGCATTCACAGAACTCCTAATGCACTCATCCAAGCTTTGTGGTAAGATGGTGGTTTGACACATGTAGCTAGAGAACTCTTTTGCTTAAGTATTCATGTGAGTTTTGGAGAGGATTGAGAGCCTACAATGTAGCAAATTGTGACAAGCGTTCATTGATCTGTTGAATTGGGTACTTCTTTTGAGAATATCATTACATGGTTTGTGGTAAGATGGTGGATATACATGGGATATGACGAAGGTCAACTTAGGATCAACGTTTGAGCCTTTCAAGCTAACCCTTTCCACCATGGACCCCTAGTAGCCAAGTTTGAGCCAATAAACACATGTAGCCTTTTCTTTTCATATGCTTACATTATCCATACCTCTCCACATTGGAGTATAACCTATACACTGATTTTTCCTACCCTTGTTACTTCCAAGTGTGTACTAGATGTGGAATTTTCTTTGAAAAAAAAAAAAAGAGAAAGAGAAAGAAAAGGAAAGAACACGAGTTACAAGGTGTTCAAGTGAGTAAGCTTCAAAGAAAAAATACCGAGGCTGGTTAGAAATAGAAAAAAATTCCATGGTGACATTATTGTGTACCAAATTTGATCCAAAAAAAAAAAAAAAAGAAAGAAAAAAAAAAAAAGAAAAAAAAGAAGAAGGAAAAGAGGCATTATTCTATGACTTGAAAGGTTGAAGAGTACATCAAGTGAGAAATGTGGTTTATTGGGAGATTTAATGAGATTCCATTTGTATGTACTTGGAAGTTTTTGAATCCTTTTCATTTTTTTTATATAGCCTCAAACCTAAGCCACGTTACAACCTTTTGTGTTGACCGTTCTGATCCTAAGTAAGATTTTGGAAAGAGTGGTGGAAGTCTCATTTGTTAGTATTCCTATCATAAGATCAATGTTTGCTTGTTGCTTGTACAAAATTGCCTAATTCCCTATGAGAGTGTGTGCACACCCATTATCAACTCCATAGAGAGAATCTCCCCACGAAACACTTTTATACCCGTGAGTTATGGAGTTGAACCTTTCGCTTGAGATGTTCTTGACGTTGCATGTGTCAGGGCTTCTGGTAAGATGGATATAGTTTGGAACACACACACACACTCTGTGGATTGCTTCAGGTGGATTGCTTGTGATGGGGTTGTTGAATTCCTAAGATTGTTTTGATATGTGAATCTGGAAAGTGTGACTTGATTGCCTTTGTGTGTGATTTTCTTTGGTTTCTTTCATTGTTTTGGCATGAAAATTGCTAGGGACTAGCAATGAGTAAGTTGGGGGGTGTGATGAGTGCGCGAAAGTGCATTCTAAATACCTTATTATTGGATTAAAATGCTAAAATGTGAATAGAAATAATTAGATATAATTTATATTATTGAATTTAATATCTATTCACATTGAGATATATTTGAGCATGATTTTATAATATTTTACATCTTAAATATTGCATGATTGGTTGGTGAGAGATAATTTACAATTGAGCTTTACATTTAATATTTTTGGGACTTTATTATTGGGCTTTTATATTTGTTTTTATTTTGATGGCAGCCCATGGAGTAAAAATGCTGAAATTGATGCTGCTATCACGTGAGCTCAGCACTCATTATTTCTATTGGACTTGATCTTTCTCAAGTTACACAAGATTTGGACTTTAGAGGCTGAAATAAAAAGATTAGAATCAAGAAGGGATGAAAATGACTTTTCCCAAGAAAAAGGGAGTCTTTTGAAATTTTGATTTCCTTTATCTTTTGGGCTTGGACGGCTGGAACCAAAGAATAAAAAAAAAAGGGTTTGACTTTTGTTTATAAAGAGGGAGGCGGCTGGCTTTTCTTTTTCCCTTTGGTGTGTGACGGCTGGAAGAAAAACAGAGGGGAGGCGCATATCAGAAACGGGCGATGACCACCGGTTTGTTTTATTTTTTTGGGAGATTTTTGTTGTCCATTATATTTATGGGTAACTAAATTCTCAAGTAAGGCGAGGGATGAACTTGCACAGTAGATGGTATTTTATTTATTTTTAATTTATGTATTTGATTTCTAATTAGAAAGACTCTTTTGTTTTATCATTCTCAATTTATTGTTGAGGTTTTCTTCTCCGAATAGTCATAGAATTTATTCTGTTTATGGATTCAGTCATGCTTTTTCTATTAAATGGATTAGTTCTTTGATTATGTTTGGATCAATTATTTATCTATATTGATCTAATTCTTTGCTGCAATATTGCTTCTTGAGTATATTGTCGTCGTTGAATTTTCTCAATAGTGATAATAATTTACGTGTTTTCAAAGTGGGGAATGATTTTTCAAAAGGGTTACATGTGGTTTGATCTTGGTTTATAAATCTATACCTTCCGGTTGGGAATTTTGGGAATTGAATTCCTAATTGAGTTATTCAATGAATTAAGAATAATTAAAATACCAGATTTGTGCAAGGGATTCCCGTCGCTTTACTGTTTGTCAAATTTGAGTACTTTTTACGTTAGTCACTTTGTTTTACTTTAATTTGCATTTTAAAATTAATCTTTATTCTCCAGTAATCATTTAATATTTTTCTTTAGTTTCTTTGTTCCTATCTATTATTCTTTTAATTTGTCTCTCTGTGGAATCGACACCCCAAAGCTGTGCTACAATTACCGTGTTATTCTTTGGGCGTAATCATGTATATATATAATTTTATACTTATTTCTTTCTCTTGTTTGATACAAGTAGTGAATATAGAATATCGTATTTCTTTACAATGAAAGAAGTTGGGAAGAAGTTGTTCCTTATTCGAGATTTTTGTTCGAACTAGCGACGACCCCGTGTGATGTACAAAATTTGTATCTTATCACCTTTGACTACCCTTTTCATTATTTTCTCCTCTCCCTTGCCACCACCATTCAAGAAGTAAAAAAGTTAAAGACAAATAATTATAAAAACTTAGGGCGATAGAAAGTAATTTAAAAAAAAAAAAAAATTGAATAAGGAGTTGTTAGTTAATTAGTGAATAAGGAGTTATCAACTCTGACCCGTTGATAAGGAACCCGACACGAACAATTATAAAATTGATACGATTATTAAATACGCATAATAAATAATCTAAATTAATGTTTAATATTCAGAACACACTAAATATATTTTTTTTTCTTGTGGGTCTTGATACGAATATGACACGAATAACAATGACATAACATGCGAGTCACACGAACACGACACGATTGACAACCCTAAGAGCAACTCCAAGGGGAGTTGCAAAAAATGGGGTGCCAAATGCGATTTTGCAACATTGAACAGTGTTTATGCTTCAATGGTAGGTGTCAAAATGGGGTGTCATTTTAATATTTCAATGTTTTTTATTAAAAAAATATAATTAAACTTAACGGTTATATTTTAACGGGTATAGTTTTCATAACGATCGTAATTTAACGAATATATTTTTATAGTAAAAAAATAAAATTTAAAAAAAAATTATAATCAATTTAAAGAATGAGGATAAAATAATCAATTAAAAATTAAATAAAATTACCCTTAATTAAAACAAATAAATCTTCCATAAATTATAAACAATTTATAAATTATAAATTAAAACAAGAACAGGGGGCAGATGTAATTATAAATTACAACGTCTTCCCCTTCCCCTAAATAAAACGACTCCTACCTCTTCCCCTTACCAGATCGTCTTCTTCCCCTTCCCCTTCCTCTTCCTCCCCTTCCCCTGCGCCTCTCTGCAACTTACAACGGCAACGGGGCTATGCGAGCAGTACACCAACGACAAGGGTTCAGAGAAGCTAGGGTTTCCAATATCAAAGACAAGGATTCAGGGAAGCTATTTTATGGGAGCAGTATAAAAATCGATTTTCAGGCAAGTCTCATTTCCCTTTCATCTCTCTGTATTTTTATAAAATTTTTGGGTGGAATATAACCGTTGAGAGGAACAGTAGCCACTAACGGCTATTTTGCAACCTCTCAATTCTCTCTCCAAAGTTGCCAAATATGCCACCCCCAAAACCCTAGATGTCATTTTGCCACATTTGATGTCACCTCCGTTAGAGTCCGAATTTTTATAGTTGAGGTGCCATTTTAGCGATTATGGGAATGTTACCCTTGATGGCAACTCCGTTGGAGTTGCTCTAAGTGGATGGGTGATTATGTCACACGAAATATATTTAGATTGAATGTATTAAAATAAATCAAAATTCTAAGAAGACCTCACATTTGTTTGCTAGCTATTTAATATAGTATAGATTTGTGTCCAAATTTTTTTGAACTTAACTCCAAAGCCGAAAGCTTGACCAAAAACATAACTACAAGTCCCCAATTTAAGCCAAATTTGATTAACAGACAAAAAATTATGGAAAATTATGAAACAACCCATATCGGCAAAAAAAAATATATATATATTCTCCAAATGAAGAAGGTAAAATCTTTTGGAGGAGTTTTTAGAGTTCTTCTGTAAAATTTGTAAACTTCTGTTGCGTTTCACATGAATAAATTGGATATATTTGGTTCATTGAAATCGGAGCAAAATGAATTTGTAATTGTAATTAAACTCATCATAAATTATGTAATTAATTTTAAATTGTTGGGATGAAACTGTTAATTGGGTAAAGTCGGTTGATTTATACATTTCCATCTCTAATTTGGTATATAAATTCTTTCTTCAGTTTTAATTTGGTCCATAAATTTTTAATTGTCTCAATTTAGTCCCTCAATTATTAATTTATCTCAATTAAGTCATTTTGTCTATTTCTATAGTTAAATCAACACTAAAATGGATTATATCGGGCTAGTTTCTGTTTGATCTAATAATAAAAATTTATGGAAAAACTTAATTGAGATGAAATTAATAGTTTAGAGATTAAATTAAAATTAAAATAATTTTGATGGAAGAGCTTAAATTAAAATATTTAAAACTAAATTAAAATTAAAGATAAAATTCAGGTAACAACTATAATTTTTAGACATTAAACAAAATAAAGAACGATAAACAACATATCGTCTAAAAGGTTTAAGGAGGGTTTAAAGTCGGCTCTATAACCCATTTGTTGTTACTCCACAGTCTACGCACAGACACAGACACAGACACAGACACAGACAAACACTCGCACTGTCCGATTCTTTCTACTCATGAATCTTTGCATAATTTTTCATCAACCCATCTGCTTGAATCCCATCGACTACGGTTTTCTTGATTCTTCTACATTTTCTCTGGGGAATTTTTTCGAACACTTTGATGTCCAGCACCAAAGCTCCCGTTTCATTGAGTATACAGATTGATCACTTCGTTCCGATTGATAAACCTACGGTATTTGTATTAAACCCTTTTAAGAAATCCACACTTATGTGGAGAAGCATTGCTAAACAACTCTCTTCCAAAACCCCCACGCAATTTTCCCTCAATCCTCAATCCTTCTCTCGTACTTGCAGTTTTCTTGGATTTTCTAAAGATTCTATTTTTTCCGAGAAATTCGGATTTAAACATTTTGAACTCGATTCTTTCTCTAATATAACTTCTCCAGAACTGGGTAGTCGTCAAAATTGCGATTTTTTACCCAGAGATGAGTTCCTTGGAAGACCCAGTTTGAGTTGTGTGAGAAACCAAGTGGGTCTTAATGGGTTGTATCCAAAAAGCTATGCTAGTGTAGCAGAGGCTGTGGTGGCGTCATCCACAGATGCTGAAGATGATGTTTCTTTTGCTGATGAAATTCAGGAATTGTTGCAAGAAATGGGAAAAGAAGAGAAAAAACAGGTCCGTTTTAGGCGGGGGAGATCACAGAGAATTGCCAGAGGAATGGGTCATGAGAAGTATAAAATGCTTAGGAGGCGGCAAGTGAGGATTGAGACTGAGGCATGGGAGCAGGCAGCAAAAGAGTACAAGGAGCTTTTGAAGGATATGTGTGAGCAGAAGTTGGCACCAAATTTGCCATATATGAAGTCGTTGTTTCTTGGATGGTTTGAGCCATTGAGGGATAAGATTGTTGCTGAGCAGGAACTGTGGAGGCAAGGGAAGAATAAGGCGGCATATGCACGGTATATTGATCAGTTACCAGCCGATATGATGTCAGTTATCACAATGCATAAATTGATGGGATTGTTGATGACGGGAGGCGAACATGGCGGTGCCAGGGTTGTGCAAACTGCTCTCATAATAGGTGATGCCATTGACCAGGAGGTTGGTGAGCTTGCAAGATTGTCCTACTTGTCTTGGTTATTATTGTTTTAATTTGAGTTTTAGTAGTTGGAATTGACCTGTTTAAATGATGGAAACCTAGTCGTGAATGTTGGTTAAATGTTAGCTTAGCATCTGCATTTTAAAGGCATGTTATAGTTTGCAATATAAATTAGAACCCTATTATGCGAGATAGTTGTGTACAATGTACAAGGTCACTTACTTTGGACATGTTAAATGCATTAAGTGTAAGAAACCATGTTTTTGTCGAGACATTGATGAATTTAAAGATAGGCAGAATAGAGGAAGGGTTATGTTCCTTCTGTCTACTATATAAAGGATATGAACATCATAAGGAACTCAGATATGGGCAATGTACTTAATTATATTAGAATCAGAGTTCATAGGTTTCCTATAGGCTTGGAATTATTAATCTAGAAACTTTTGAGAAAGATGCCAAGACAAGAAAAGGAAGAAAGAAAGTAAGGTCTTAAGTAGTCGACATAATATGAATTTTTAGTAAAAGAGCTAAAAAAAACTTCTTTTTGATCTGGACACACTCACTCCCCCACACTGGCACCTGTAGCAGCCAGGATTCAGCTGATGCCCAAGAAAGGGAGCAGGGGATGAGAAAAAGCAAAAAAATAAAAATAAAGCATAGAACTTCCATTGTTTAGTCAAGATTGAATGTACCAACAATTTGCAATTTTCCCAGATGGTTCTCGACTAAAGAATAAAAATGGTAACAAGAACTTACTTTGTCAGTATTAAGATTGAAGTTTGGAAGTCAATGGGCGTTGGCGTATCTTGATTGACTAAGTAATTCAAGATGATGATAGAGAAGTGGCAAATTGGTAAACAATTCTATTCCACTTAAATAGAGTTGTGTTTCCAGTACTGAAAAGGAAAGGTAAACAATGTTGCACCATATATCGCGTTGTTAAACTTACTGATTATATTGTAGAAGTCCAAGGTAGTGATAGAATGGTAAAAACCAATCAGAAAGACTACCTTGAACAATATGATGTTAAGTAACGAAATATTATACTATTGAAACGAGAATGTCGACGTGGATGAGTTGTACTACCAGAAAATGGTATTTGAAAGGAATTTATTATAGGAAGTTAGAAGCGGTGTTAATTGAAATAGTTATGAGGGAATGTCATCAGAAAAGGTTTGGAAATGTGCACATAGGCGAACTGACACATCAGTACATAGGAGTGGTTTGACCTACGTGGTAGGTGCCAGACCGACAAGGAGGTATCTGCTTTTTCTTGAATTGGAAGACACTTCTTTTTTCTTGTACTCCCTAACAAGCAGGTATCTGCTTTCTTTGAGCACTCTTCTATACTTCCTAGGCACGTGCAGCTCTGGCCCCATACAGCCACCTGGCCCACTTGCATCAGATTGTTATTGAATAGATCCTTGGGGGATGACCTTAAGAGGGCAGATTCGAACTCAAGATATCAAGCTCTTTGGCATTTTATCAGGACTCCTAACAATTGTTTACTTATGTTCTTTCTTGGTGAAAATTTTCAAGTAAAAGATTACAGTCAGATCCAAAACAGTCTCGTGTTTGATGCTCCTGAGTTGAGAGCTTTTTTTTGGCTATGGTGGAAGTCAACATGGATGTTTGTGAGATGGCGTCTTTGTCAGTGATACCCATATTTTGTTCCATTTTATGCAGCTTGCTAATTTGTGACTGAATGTTGCATCGGATGGTATGATGGCCACTTATACCTTCTGTGCCTTTGCCTGACTTGAGAAAGTGTCTCCCCTTTATTTTCTACTTTCTTGGCCTTTGACTAACTTGAGAAGTGCCTCCCGTTAATGTTTTATTTATTTCATCAACAATTGAGAAACAGCTACTCCTGGGCACGCTATTCTCCACCTAAACTGTTTTGTACTTAGCTCTGTTTAATTTCTATTTCTGCTGTGTATTCAGGTTAGAATACACAAATTTTTGGAGAAGACAAAGAAGAAAAAAGTTGACAGGGATGCGAAAAGCAAATGGGATGGATCCAATCCTGTAGTCCAGGAACAAGAGAAACTACGAAAAAAAGTCACCAGTTTGATGAAAAAACAGAAGCTGCAGGCAGTGAGGCAGATAGTGAAGAGACAGGATGATTCGAAACCCTGGAATCAGGAGGCTAAAGCTAAGGTTCGCATGATCTCTAGCAAGCACTTGAAGCAGTCACTATCCATCTGTATTGGGTTGTGTTAGGGTGCTATAAATCCTTTTATCTTTCAGGTTGGGAGCCGTTTGATAGAATTGCTTTTGCAAACAGCCTATATACAGTCTCCAGCTAGTCAATTAGCAGATAGTCCACCGGATATTCGACCCGCATTTGTTCACAGATTGAAAACTGTAATGATAGAAACAAAGTAATGATTCATTCCCGTGTCTTCTTACGAGTTTTTCAGTGGTTTTAAACCCTTTAAATTGTGATTTGGCTTCATTTAACAGGAATACTGGCAGAAGATTCGGTGTTATTGAGTGTGATCCACTTGTGCGTAAAGGCCTCGAGAAAACTGTAAGTGAATCCATTTATTTTTCTTCTCCTTTGGCATTTTTACCACAATCCATAGTCTCAAGGAACCTACTGACTGTTGGCAGCCGTTTGTGGAGTATGTGTTAGCTTCTAAATTTCTGGGGTTAATTTGTTGTCAACTTCAGAATCTACCGAAGCAAGCTTACATGATCACCTGGTGTTCTCAAAGAATTTTTGAAATTTTGAAGCTTTTTATCCCTTTCTTATTGCATCTCTTTTTTGTTATCCTCCCTTACAAGATTTAGTGGAAAAATTGTTATTTATTCAACAGGCCAGGCACATGGTGATCCCTTATATGCCAATGTTGGTGCCTCCAGTCAAGTGGACAGGGTATGGTATCTAAATTTTTTGTCATTGTTTCTACTTATATATCTGTATTTACTTATTGAGAACGAGTCCAAGTTCTATTTTAACCACGTTTGTATATTTTATTGGGAAGCTTTTGGTTTGAGAAAATGCTATAGTTGATTATTACATGAGACGTGAATGAGCACCAATTCAAATTATAAATGCAACAAAGAAACAAAAATGATCACAATTAAAATAAGGGAATGCACCTAGATCATATCTGCAACCTGGGGGTGGCAAAGAGTCAAATAATAAAAAAAACAAAATTTTTATGTAGAAGTCTTCAAGTGCGTTGACGTGGACAATTTTGAAAAGAAATTAAAAAGTCAAAAGAAGATGGAGGCTAATATTTACGGTTAGCGGGATAACTAGGTGTTTCAACTGTTCAATTGTTTGTGACAATTATCTAACGAAACATGAATGCAGATCTTAGGGAAAGAAATGTCTGTGGTCTACCTCTGTTTCTTTCTAGTAATGGTATGTAGTCCCTTCGTTCTATAATTTGCACAAGCTAGCAAATTCTAGTGTATTTTAGTTGTTTTGGTTCTAATTCAGGTAGAGCCTTTATTGCTACTTGCTGAAGGCACACATTTTTGTAACTTCCTTCCCTGGATGCCCACAAGAACTTCAGTTCAGTCTGAATACCTTGAACTTGAAGCAGGACTTTTGCCTTTAATAAGTAGTGTACCCAAAGCAGTTGTTTGATTTCCCCTCTCTGTGCTCCTCAATTTGTTAACTAATCAGAAAGAACCCGGGATAGCATATCTGTTTCAAATTGTAAGTTGCTTTTAAAGGTGCAATGACTTATTACTTCTATCACGATTCATTTGTTTTCTGCAGTTTTGACAAGGGAGCACATCTGTTTTTACCATCCTATGTCATGCGGACACATGGCGCAAGACAACAACGGGAAGCGGTTAAGAGTGCCTCCAGGGAGCAACTAAAACCAGTTTTTGAGGTTTTAGAACTTCTGATGTGTAATTATTGTTTTTCGTTTGTATGGAATACCAGCTTATTTGCAAGCACTGAGATATGTGAAACCCTTTCTGGTCCAGGCCTTGGATACTCTCGGAAGTACCAAATGGAGGGTGAATAAGAGATTACTTAATGTCGTTGACAGGATATGGTCTAGTGGAGGCCGCCTTGCTGATTTGGTTGATTGTGATGATGTGGGTTACTTCACATCCACATTATATTTTTCCTGAAACATTATACTTGTCCTTGTTTGTCCGAGATAATGGTATGAGATGGCTTTGTACCATTTGAAAAACAACTTTTCTTATTCTTCTTATGCATTGCAGATTGCTTTGCCAGAGCAACCAGATACAGAAGATGAAGCTGTACTTAGGAAGTGGAGGTGGAAAGTCAAATCTGTGAAAAAGGAGAACAGAGAAAGACATTCACAGCGGTGTGATATAGAACTCAAACTTGTCGTAAGATCCAGTTTCACTTCCTGCCAAAATGTAACCATGTATAAGAGTGTGTGTGTGTGTGTGTATATAAAGTAAGAAGTGATGCTTTAACTGTAATGTGTTATTTTGATGATATACATGAGGAATCCTCTCGATTATGGAGCAGGTTGCAAGGAAATTGAAAGATGAAGAAGGTTTCTTCTACCCACACAACCTTGACTTTCGAGGTCGTGCATATCCCATGCATCCACACTTAAACCATCTTGGTTCAGATGTGTGCCGGGGTATTCTAGAGTTCTCAGAGGGACGTTCTCTTGGGAAATCAGGGTTGCGTTGGCTTAAGATACACTTGGCAAATTTGTTTGCTGGTGGTGTGGACAAATTATCTCACGAGGGTCGGATAGCATTTACTGAAAATCACCTGTATGATATATTTGATTCTGCAGACAGACCACTTGAAGGAAGGCGCTGGTGGTTAAATGCAGAAGATCCATTTCAGTGCTTGGCTGTGTGCATTAATCTCTCTGAAGCTTTGAGAAGCTCATCTCCAGAGACGACCATTTCACATATTCCCATACACCAGGTACTATCTTAATAGCACCTATAAATCTTGGTATTCTGAAGTCTTCATCATCTTTCTAAGCTTTTTCATTTTATAAATTTTCAGTTATTTCTAAAACTAGGACAATACAAGAATTGTGTTCTCGTTGATACATCATAAGTTGAATATAGTAACCCAAACATTGGTTTGTATTAAATTAAGAAGATTAGAGTTGTATCTAAGGGTGGAACAGGGAGGTTATAGGCTTCTAGGGAGCTGCTGTTTTGCAATCTGGCTTTCACTATCTGTCTGTGTCCCCTGCTGTATGTCTAGTGCGTTTGTTGGGTGTGTCGAGATTCTAAACCATCAGGAATCGATTTTTCAATGCTATCTTATTCTACCATGAAAGCAAAAAAAGTATCAATTCAATTTGCTTGTTTTATGTTAGTTGATAGAAGAAATGTCAAAATTGTCACTAATATTGGGCCTTTGTCGTTAATACCCCCGCTTTTTGGGTGTTAATTTTGATTGCTGTCATAAAATGCAAATAAGTGACCTCTAACAGAAGGAGATTCTTTGAGCTCTCATTGCTAGTTCTGAGTTCCTTCTCGTAACTTATTCTTTCTTTCCACTTTGTGAGATTCTAGGATGGTTCTTGCAATGGTTTACAGCACTATGCTGCCCTTGGAAGAGACAAGGTGATGGTCCTTTCCTACTTGATTTTCTTGGAGCTGGAGCTCTATGCTGTCTTATTTATTTCTTATTGAAAATCTTTCATCAGTTGGGAGCAGCTGCTGTTAATTTGGTTGCTGGAGAAAAACCTGCTGATGTTTACTCGGGAATAGCGGCTAGGTGAGCTGCTTTGATCTTGCTGAAAGAAGCTTGTTATATGAAAGCAAAATTACATTTTTCTTTCCTTATTTTTGGGTGATGATGCAGGGTGCTGGGCTGTGAGGGGTTTATCTTACTTCGTCTAGGATTTTATAGATCCCTTTGTTGGGATCAGTCTGGGTGATCAAGTGCAAAGAAAAATAAGAAAGGAGGGAGTACAAAATTAGATAATAACGAAAACAAAACTTTAGCAGAGAGATGTTGCCTTTACCAAGGTGGATACTGTTGGTTTTACGGAAGCTTGAAACATAGAATGCTAATGAAATACAAAACAGAGACATCATAACACCAAGGAACTTTACTAGTTTGTTTGGACTCCAAAATTTTAACGTATTGATGGGCTTCAAGTCATATGGTAAAATTTAAAAAATATTTAAAACACCTGAACTCAAATTCGACTGGACAGAGCATTATGCTGACATCTTGGATTGGTCATGCAAGTCTAACTTGCAGCATAGAATTTCAAAATAAACTTCCCAGTCATGCGTCAGTTGATGCAGTTATTGAAGTATTTTTCTAAGTAAACAACAGACATGGTTTCTAGAGGGTCATTTCCAAGTGCAGTGGTGGCATTCGTATGCTAACAACCATAAGGTTGTGGATTCGAATTGAGGGTAGCCACTTAATGTATATAGTGCCACAGGTTAGATAGGTAGCCAGTCCACCGATCCAACACACTTGATTAATGGTTTTGAATCTGAATATCAATTATGCTTCTCTTTTTGACTTAGAATGCAAGTAATGAATATTAGTATTGCATACATTTTCTCTGTATCTAAATTAGTGTACTTAACTATACTTTGAATTACGGTGCTATTTACTCTGTCTAGAAGCTTTGAATTGGAGAATTTTTATATTGTCCTGTTGAAATTTTTAGATAGTCTCCAATTTATTAATGTTAAACTTATGCCATTGTACAAATAGTTCTAAGTGACAAAGGCTTCGTAAATTTTTCCTTTTTGCAAATGGCACTTAAATTGCAATGTCCATGATTTTTTGAAGAAGAAAGACACCCTTGAGAGCAATTTCATATAGTTTCATAACCTGCAGAGTTCTTGAAATTATGAAGCGAGACTCACAGAAAGATCCTACAGCTTTTCCAGATGCATTGCATGCAAGGGTTTTGATCAATCAGGTTAGCCACTTTTATCATGTTTATTAGAGCTGCCATGACCACCACAACCACTACGATTATTGTTATTGGTTATAAGGTAGAGCTGAATCCATCTCAGTTGCTCCATTGGTCCAACTGAATCGTGTTGTTCGATATCTGCATTAGCTGTTACTTTGATGGCTTGAAGTAGATGAAACCCTAATTTTTCCCCAACCATGCATCATTCAGAAAAACACCTAGTTATGTTGTGTAACTGCTGGTTGACTCAATAAATGGGCATAACTTAGGTGGATAGAAAGTTGGTGAAGCAGACAGTGATGACTTCAGTGTATGGTGTCACTTATATTGGTGCTCGGGATCAAATTAAAAGAAGATTGAAGGAACGTCATGCCATTGCAGATGATACAGAGCTCTTTTGTGCATCTTGTTATGCTGCAAAAGTAAGTAGCATTGATAATTCTGTAGCTTTACATCTATACCAAGTTAAAAAACTTGCTCCATAGAACAGTTGTTGCATGCATAAATCAATAAATGTAAAGAAACAGCTGGGATCAAATTATGTTCTTGTGTAATCACTGCAGCAACTTTTGTGGAGTCCATCTGTCAGTTAACTATTGAATTACGATTCCCATACCTGTCATGCATGCCGAATACCGCAGTGAGTAGACATCAGCAGCCTTTAGATTTAGAAATTTGCTTGTCTAAGGATTTGAAAAATAAAATACTCTAATCTGGACAGGTGATGATCTCAGATGAACTTGGTGAATGATTAGCATAAAAAAGCATGGAGGCACTATTATTATAATGGCTTTTAATAGTCACTAGAAATCGCTAAACCCTTGACAACCCATGATCTGAGTACAATGATCCTAGACGGGATGGGTTCGCGATTCAGATCACCTAATCCCAAATCGGTTCTCTTTGGAACATATATCACAAATATAAAATAAATATTAATTGACTATGTTTGTATAGATGTATAATTACATATAATATAATTGTACATAATAGGAAATTGAGCACAAATGTATAATAAATAGTAATTGACTCTCTTTTTTTGGATTTACTATTATATATAATTTTGCACAGTAGTGAAAGCGATCTAAATATGGGTTTTAAAACGAATTGCAACCCAAAACACCGAACCAGTTAAGCGTACCCCCATGCACCATGTACCTAAAAAAGTATCGTACCATGTACCCGTACTACGTACCAAATCAACCCATGATCTAGGTAATATTCTGGGTCAAATAAAAAGTTAGTGAGAGGTGTAAGAGTCACAAATCCACCAGGTGAAATTTGATCATGGTTCATAAATGTACATGCATGCACTCTTTGTCAAGGTTTTTCTTCTTCATGATGCTGATTTGTTGCTGTGTGGGCAGACCACCTTAACTGCATTAGGTGAGATGTTTGAAGCTGCACGCCGTATCATGAGCTGGCTTGGAGACTGCGCAAAGGTGATTCCCATATTTTTCTCTGGTATATATTCTTTATTGCAATGATGGAATGGTATTTTAGCCCACATAAGGAGTCTGAATCAATTACTACTACTTCAATTCCATGTGAACAAGATAAGGAGATCACTAATGAACAGTTAATGAATCTTACACATCATTGGATAATAGTGTACAGTGTTAGGTTACTTTTGTTTGTTTTTGAATTATTGTAATGATAATCTGTTTTGGCCATATTGGATTTAGAAACTTTTGTAGTTTGAGTTCCTGGAACTCCTCCATCTAATGTTATATTGGTATACTTTGAACTTGACTGGAAGAACTCTCTCATTTGTGATTCCGATGGTTCTCACCCTTCACTTGGCTAACTCTTCTTTCATTAGTGCTGATCAAAGTAGATTTCTCACCAGCTTCTGTTTTGCACATTTGTGTTGAAAGTTCTAAAAATACAAGCTATGACCAGTTCCATGTTCAAGTGACTGCGACAGATGATCCTAAACTTGGTTTTCTCAGAAAATCCTTTTTACTTCAAATGTGACTGTACATAAAAATGAAGTGTGTAAACTGTATTTTTGCTTTTTCTTTTTTGCCTTTTCGAAACTCATGACTGAGGAATCTACTTTTTACTTTCAAAAGGATAAAAACTAATTTATTGGGTACCTATCAGTTTAAATCATGGAGAGCTCATATGCACACCTATTTCTCTCCTGATAACTATACTTGCAGCATATACTAATTTTTGTTTCTTGCAAGTTGTACGTGTCACTTTGATATATTTAGCCTGTCATTTATTCCACTTGTAATTCCATGATTCTCATAATTTTCCTTTGGAGGATAAAAATCATTAAAGAACGTGTATTCCATCTGTGTCATGTTTATTTAGTTGTGTGTTCATTGACTCGAAGCAGCCAGAATATGGGATTCTTCTGAGCCCTCCGATTTGCGTTGATGCTTGTAAAGTCCCTTCAAATATGGGTCTGTTTTGTGTTACACATTGACCTTACACTTTCAATCAAGCTCCATTTGGCAAATGGTTTTTTGGAGGTATTCTCAGGGGGAGCTTTGTGGATAAAGGTGTTGGATGGGTGTTTGGGGTGATCAAGGTAGATGGTGTAATTAAAGAGTTAAAAAGGATTGGAGCTCCTCATTGTGTTGGGTTGTGGAAATCTAGTCTTGTGGTGGGTAACAGCTCTGAAAGCATATCACTATGGAAGTCTGAGAGTTTGGCCAGATTTGTTAGTGGTCATCAATCCTCAGGGATAATTTTCATTCTCAAGTTCAGATTACTATTAATCTAGGAAGCACGGATACTCGGTGGGAGGTCGACGTGGCGATGTCGGACACGACCGACATGGATACATGTGGGACACAGTCGGACACATGTCCGACACTTCTACAGGTGTCCTGAACAGTGAACAGAGATTTTTTGTTGCCGGATACGACTCGGATACATGGGGATACCGGGGGATAAGGGGCTGAAAATAGGAAAGAAAAAAAAAAAGGAAATTTTGTTATGTCGATAGAGAATAGAGAAGAAGAGGCGAAGGGACATACTGGATCTGCCTTCTTCTTCTTCCTCTCTCATCCTGCTTCTTGAGATCATGTCTGCTATTCTAGGATTCTTTTTCTTTTTCTTTTTCTTCTCTCTCTCTCGCTCTTGATTAAACAGAGAAATGAACACACGATACAAGCCAAAAAAAAAACAGAGCCACGTTCTTCTTCTTTTAATATTTTTTTTTTGGTTGGTATAATTCATTTATTAGTTAAATAAATTAACCCACAGTCCACTTTGGTGTTAGCCCACTGTCCAATTCTAACATATTAGCCCACTACCCAATTTAATATTAACCCATTGTCCAATATTAACCAACTACTCAATGATTTCTAGATCTTATTATTAATATTATTTATATAAAAAATATATAATATTATTTTAATTAACTGTATCCTTATTGTATCCGTGTCCAATATTGTATCGAATACGACATTCGTGTCTGGATCCATGCTTCCTAGCTATTAACCAAGAAGCCACAGTATCAGAGCTTGTTTTGGTTTTGGGTCCTAGAAGATTGTGGCATCCTATTTTTGGGAGCTGTCCAAGGCTGTTAGCCATAGGAGATGTATGCTTACATTGGATGTCTCTATAACATGGGTTGCCAGGGTAGGAGCTGATCTCTCAGTTGGAAGCATGAGATCAATGGGGCTTTTTCGGTGATGTCTTTTTATTCAACAATCAACTCATTGGGGACTGTCTTTCTACAGACATTTGTAGGACTAAGACCTCCATAAAGTTGGCCTTCTTTGTGTGGACAGCTCTATTAGAAGCCATTTTGACGGCTGATAACTTTAGGAAGAGGGAAGATTCTTGTGGGCTGGTGTTGTAGGTGTAAGAAAGCCTGGGCAAACGGTAAAACATTTGCTATTACACTGTGAAGTGGCTCAAGAATTGTGTCATTTCTTTTGTCTTTTCTGGTGTGGTTTGGGATAATCTAAGTTGGTTGAGGCTCTTCTTAGTTGTTGGAGAGGATGCAATGTTCAGAAGTGGCTTTGGAGAAAATGGGATGTGCACCTCTTTGCTTGGTAGATTTGGAGATAGTGGAATAGAAGAATTGTTGAGGGAGCTAAGCTTTCCATTTATCAGCTCAAATTGTTTATGTTGATTCTTCTTTTCTTTTGCATATATGAAGTTTTCTTGAGGCCTTTAGACACTTCTATAGAGTCCAGGAGTATTTTGTTTTTGGGTGTATCCCTGTTTGTGCTTGGGTTTGTGATGTTGGTGCTTTTTTATTGAATGTTCATATATATATATATATATAGCTTACGCTTTCATCGGCAAATTGTTGCCTAAGTTCTACATGTACATGAGTTTTCTTGCATCTTGCTCCTTGATGGATACTAATTTATGAAGGCTTGGATAGATAATTGCAACCGAAAATCAGCCAGTGCGATGGACAACTCCGCTTGGACTTCCTGTTGTGCAGCCTTACCGCAAAATAGGAAGGCACCTTGTGAGTGTTGTACAGGTTTCTCATATTACATGATTTATAATTCTGTGATGAGTGAAAATTCATTGTGTTGATTTTGATGCAGGTCAAGACCTCTCTTCAGGTGTTAACTCTGCAGCGGGAAACTGAAAAGGTGATTCTACCCATTTTCCAATCCACTGGTGTGTCTGTCTGTTTTGAATCGCATACACCCTATCTGGGACAGATTTGTTTCTTAGTAAGATGTGACAATGGATAAACCAGAGGTCTCCTTGGATCACAACATCTTACTTTGCTACTTTCTGTTAGAGCATCCAATTCAAAACCAATTATTGGCAATGACTGGAGTGAGCCCTCAAGTATATAAACCAACCTTAGGTGGTTCTAATTATTCAATGTGGGATACAAGCTCTCTTAACACCCTCCCCCACATTGGACCCAGTCTTGCACATGGGGTCAACAAAGAAACAAACAACCATGCATACCGCAAAATTCAAATGAGTAAGAGACTTGGTCCATTGACCGTTTAAGGCCCAACTCTAATACCATATTAGAGTATCCAACTCAAAACCAATTGGCAATGAGTGGAGTGACCCCAACCAACCTTGGGTGGTCTTAAATGTGTGATACAAGCTCTCTTAACACCTTTCACTCTATACGTTCTACAGATGGGTTTCTCTGGAAGACGCGACAAGAAATAACCCCGTTATCCTCAAATCACAACATTTATCCCATCCATTCCTTGGGCAGCTACCATATGATGTTTTATTGTAATTTGAGACAAGTACAGGATATTAAGGGGATCTCTGAACTAACATAATTTGGCGTGTTAATCATCCAACTGGTAGTTAAGAACCCTGACGGAGACATGTGAGGGCACTCCTTTTGTCCCGAGGACACATCAGTCTACAGGTTTTTTGGTAGGATTCTCACATTAGGAAATGAACCAGAACTTGGTCTGACAACCTGTAGAGTGAAGTAAAATTTAGGCCAACCTTGTCTCTGACTAACTCGATTCTTTCAGTTTTCCTGTTCATCTGTTCGTTACAAATCTTTTTCAAGTTAAATTGTTTACGGACCCAAAATCTCTATCTTGATTGTTCTTTGTCCATTCTAGGTCATGGTCAAGAGGCAGAGAACAGCTTTTCCACCAAATTTTGTCCACTCTCTTGATGGTTCGCATATGATGATGACTGCAGTGGCCTGCAAAAAAGCAGGCTTAAACTTTGCAGGTTCTTTTAGTTGTTTCCTTTTGTTACACAATCCGCACCACTACAGCTCATGTGTCATTGCATTTCTGTTTTGTCGACTTCTAAATTAACACATACTTCATATGATCACAGGTGTTCATGATTCTTATTGGACACATGCCTGTGATGTCGATGAAATGAACAGGTTACTAAGAGAGAAGTTTGTGGAACTCTATGAAACACCAATACTGGAGAATGTATGGTATCTGGACTATCTTCTGTTTTGGAATGCTTGTTATGACTTTAAGATCAGTGTTTTTTGGCCAAATATCATGAATAAACTGGCGTTTACATTAGAAGTTCAACGAAACCAGCTTAATCGATATTACCTCATTATACGTTTGTCATATTTTCTTCAGTAATCAAATAGGTGCATTTTAATGAAATAAAGAAGAATATATTTAAGTTGATAGAAATCTTCATTGTGTATATTGACTTCATTATAACAGTAAAGTTAGTGCATTTTCGGACTTCTTCTATGGTCCCTGGTTCAAAGTCCATTTCCATTTTCAAAATATGCACATACAAGTGTACTCTTCTAAGCGATCAATATTTCAAGCAATGATTAGAGACCACTATTTGACTTGTGTTCTGGGAGTAGGGATGTTCTGCTTACTCGAAAATTCAACTTTTAGTGTTGAGTGAACATCTAAATCTTTTGTTATCTTGTTATCCTAGTGGATCTGATCGTTCTTCCTTTGTGAATAGCTGTTGGAGAGCTTTCAGAAGTCTTTCCCCTCATTGACTTTCCCACCCTTGCCAGAAAGGGGGGACTTTGATCTGGGAGATGTTCTCGAGTCAGACTATTTCTTCAACTGAATGGATTCAAAAGGTAACTCTTCCTCTTGCTTTACAGTGACACTGTCATTACACACGCTTCCCCCCCCTCCGCTGTTTCGAGCTGCTTCCTTCAATGGGCAAGGTAAGAGACAGAGGAATGGCGCTTGTACCCCTGATATGCTAGGCACTCTAGTCATGGTCTTCTGTACCTACCTGCATGAAAAGCCTATCCAAGGTACAAATCTAATTGGTAGATTCTTCAACTCCAAGCTTCGGGTTCTCTTGATCAGCAAAACAGTTCTACATTGGGTGCATGTGTTTACTTTGGGATTAGGTAGAAGCTTTTTATGAACAAGATTCATTGATCGAGAACCTCCCAGGTGGAGGTTGATAACTTGAGATTACCCAACACCAACCATAGCTCATCGACAAATCCTGTCTTAATTTTAGAAGATTATCTTCGCCAATCGTTATGAGTTATTGAATTCCACATGAACCAAGTGTTTTGATAGGGGATATGCCAAAAGCAGCAAAACTCCTTGAAGGTATACTTAGCTGAAGTACATGCAGAATTGCAATCGACTCTCCCATGAGTGACATAATTGCAGCTTTTGTATCAATACTTGTATATAAGCAGTGTCAGAAATTTATCCTGGTTTTGTGGACCACTTGGTTTAGTTACCATGTATCTATAAATTGTATAGTTGCAATTAACAGATTTGTTTTTAATGCTGTTTCAAGAAGAAAACATTGTTTGTAATCAAATTTGCTCTTATTTTTAAGCTTTCACACAAGAGAGCAAGGCTATTGCCAACAACATGGTTTGAATAGACTTATCGATCATGTCAGGTCTTAGCAGAGCCGTGTAAAAATACTCCATTTATACTCTATTCGTTTATTAGTTTGTGTTTAACGAATCGTATCATATCGAATTCGTGTCGTATATAAATAATGTATAATTAATATATATATAAGAGTTGTGCGTTATATTTTTTTAATTGGCTTCACTTATACTAGATTAATGTATCAATCGTGTCGTGTACGAAATAAGTGGCTTAAACATATATCGTATTATGTTAACGGATCGTTTCATATTTTAACGAGATACATTACTAAAAAGTTATTTTTTGGTACCATAAATGCATCGTCAATGAAAACAGCAACTAATGGGGAGACCAAACGGTGATACATATTTGCAGGCAAGCAAAGAGGGTATAATAATTTTCAGACATGATACTGGCAGACCAGAACACGTAAAGATCACTTCCATACATGGTATCAATTATCAACTGACAGCAACTGATTTTTGACCCAAGCATACAACTAAAAAGTGCATTCTCCGAAAGAGAAAAAGAGCAAAACTGTATGTACTACTCCATAGTAGCAACGCTTTCCATATATGCAAGTATGATATTACAAAATGATAGCTCTGACCCAGATGTAATCCACGCCATTGGACTTAATTTAAGATACAAAGGCGTAAACAGTTTGACACAGGGTCTGCACCATCAGTCAGGTGACACAAATGCACAACATTTCGATGTGTCATACGCTCAGAAGCTACGAGAGAGAACCCACAAACACATTAACCAAATCGTATTAGGAATTAGTAACCATAACGCTCATTTAATGTGGTCCGTCCATCACCTGATTGTCCTGGATTAAGCATCATGAGTATAAAATCAGAAACAAATCCCTAAAACAGCAAGATAAACAAATAAACAATACTTTGTAAGCTGGAAGCTAAAGGAGTTTACCTTGAGGAGGCACCCATGATTCATAGTCCGATCCACTTTCAAGAAATGAAGGTCTTTCAGGACCAAGCACTCTTTTAGGTTTTTTGCTATCCTTTTCTGAGTTAATCCCCCTTGACTGTTCCTCATGGTCATGTCCCACCTCGTCATCTGTTGCATAATACCCTCTCGTATGTTTCAATAACAGAGCCACAGCATCTTCTGCCCCAATTCCGGCTCCCACAGATGAAGATGTTGACTCTTCAGAACCTTTGATTTCATCGACATTGGACTTCTCAACCTGCTTTCGCTTCCTTATTATTAGACCAGGGGCTGCATTTTCGATCCCTGGGTCCACATTCACTTGTTCAGTATCTAATTTTTCCAGAATCCTCTTCCTATCTTTATAGTCCACAAAATGATCAGATTCCTGAATATTCGAGGAGGTTTCTTCTTGTTTGATTTCTTTTCTGTCCTTGTGCTCTACAGCGCCGAGCCACTGGGGCTTAACAACAGTATATCCAGTAGATTTGCTCTCTGTCGCATCAGTCACAATCTCACACTCTTCCATCTTCTTGCTCAATTTTGTAGTTACATCAGCAGCAACCTTTTTCTGGATTGAGTCATTCACTGTCTGTTCTGGTCCACATGTTTTATTTTGTTCTGGTGGCGTTTGCTTCACGATGCCAGAAGTGGGGATCTTGGATGTATAAGGTTTTGGTTCTTGTGCTTTGAATTCCCTTTTCCTAGCAGCTTCTCCAATAGGGTCAGCAATATTCAGCAAGTAGAGTACCCTGTCCAACTCTGACTGGAGAGTGGACAGTTCCTTCTGCAGTTGTTCTGTTTTATCAATCACTGGCATTGAAAATAGAAATCAGTAACAAATAGTAGAGAAAATGCTACCTAATGATATTTCACACCACAAATATTCTGCAGTGATAAAACCACAAAACAAGCCATTTATATGAGACCAAAAGTGCTGACTGCTGATGCATGCCAAAACATGCAGCAGGATTTTAAAGACCCAAAAAGAAATATGCTTGCAACTGAAAAATCATTTTCAAAACTATGAACACTGATCTGCCCACCATCACAAAGCCAGTAAGCCGCAGATGAGTTACCCCAAAAGATAATAAACAAAAATATAAAATGGCCAATTGAATACAATACGTGTACCTGGTCAAGAGAGAGAAAAAAGAAAGCAGATCATGCATATGAATAAATAATAAAGATAATAATTGAAGCAATAATCAAGCAAACCGCTCCTGTTTATACTAGTTCATAAATTTTTTGTCGATACTACACTGCAGCATCCAAAAAGCCATCTATAAGAATCAAAACAGCAGAAAATCTAAACTTATATGTACTGCACTTCATAGTAGGCATACATGTACAGAATCAACAAATCATATCAAGCAACTAAAAATCGATTATTATAGCATCCAGATACTGAATGTGAAATTCAAGAAAATGATGAAATTTCATAATTAAATAGATCAGTGAGTACCCAAATTGCATAAGAAACTCAAACAAGCTGCTGCTTTTTTTTTCGTGTGTGTAATTGTGAGAAGTAGAAGAGGTATCATGGCTGAACACTCAAGAAGTGTGCCTACCCACGCATGGGTACAAGCACACAGTTTTCAAGAAGCTAATGAGGCTCACTTCATTTTTTTTTTGTTGTGCGTGCACGTGAGAGAGGAGGTAACATGGCTTGAACCCTCAAGAGTGTTCCTACCCTCACAAGGGTATGAGCACCAAGGCGGCACTCCAATAAACTTCAACGTGTCGGTTTGAGATGTTAGTGAGTTTCAGTAGATAGTGAATTCTTAAATCTCCTTAAAATTGTTTGAAACTAAGAGTACTATTTGTTTAAAATTCAGATGATTGGTCTAATGTCAAATGAACAAAAGATGCCTAGAGATCCAGAGCATTACACACCTAGTTGAGATGAGAGCCCAGACATGTACTCATCAAGTGCGTCTCCAGCTTCAGCTACAAAATAACTTTCTGCTGCCATTCTCTCCTCTTCCAGAAGCAATTTCCTCTTGTCTTCCATTTTTTTCACAATGGCATCTTTCTTATCAAGAAGAGAATCTGCTGTTTCGATTGACTGGATTTCACCACCCTTTTGCTCAGAAGGCTTCTTTGTACGGTCATAGAAGTCATCATCATCACTGGTCATTCAGAGATGCCACATTAGTAGTTTCAGTAATGTTCAAGAAAATTACTCTGGATATTTTGAGCAACACCGTCAATCAACTGGCCAGTTGAGAAAGAAAGGGGAGAAAGAGAAAGTAATATGGCTATGCAAAATACAGTGCTTTAGCACATAATTTTTTTTATAAACTTGTGTCGGCATCTATTCTATTTAAATGATCATACAGGTGCACTAGAATTTTATTTTTGCCAGTGAATGGAATCAAAATTAAAGAATCGTAAACCTAGTCACAACTTTAACATGCATGGCAATTGTTACAGTTTTTCCCCATATTTTGATAGCGAACTTTCTGATTATGAAGTACCTCAAATATTCTTCATCGTCTTCTGTTGCACCTTTCTTCTTACCATGAGACATCCTTCCAGCACGTGCACCCATACTCTCCCGGATACTTTCATTGAGCGTCTCTTCCAAATTTTCAAGCTCCTCCATAACCTAAGCCAAGTAAAAATAAAATAAAGAAAATGACTTATATGAGGAAAGAACTACACTGCATCCGAATGCAGCAGGAAGAGGCGGCAAATTATAAACCCTTTCACATCAATGTTGTACCTGTGAAATTCGCTGTTCATTCCGGGCAATCTGAGTTTGTTGGCCCTGTGTCAACCCACCTTGAGCAATATCCTTTGAACGAATAGCATCTATTTCTTTCTTCATATTAGCAATCTGTAGTCGAAATACAAAGAGTATTGGTTAACTAGCATGACCATAAATTTTTCATTGCTGCAAGAAGAAGCTCCCAAAAGCATCACCATAAAAGTAATTGCAGAACTTGATCAATAGAATGTTGTTTGCACATACTCCAAATATGCTACAAAAGGCAATAATAAATTCGCAGAGACAGAATTCAAGTTATCCTTCCTAAAATTTAATCTTACTCTGCTTTAAAATTTAGAGTTTCCAATCAAAAGCAAAATCATCGAGCATATCAGGCTACAGGTATGTCATGCTGTAACAAGAGGCTATTTATAAGAGGGTGTAACTCAGATAAACATTTTTTGAGAAGATTTTGGAGAAATTTGATGGTACACGGTACTACTAAAGGAAACACCTGCAAGAAGTAAACATAATATCTAAGCACTGTGTTTCTTGAAAAAGACCTCCCAAATTCTAAAATAGAATCAAATATTCATAATTTTTAAGAACATTTTTAGTCAACTTCAACAAAATAATACTTGTTTCTATGCACCACAGAAAATAGTATAGTGGCATTTCCAACACTCTTAAAGATCTATCTACCTTCTCTCACCTTCAAATGGAGGCCCTAGGGCGAATCCCAAGTCCAGAAGAACGCTAAAACAAGCGAAGATACAATGTGTGGCAAAAACAGAGAGACAACAGTGTACAAAGCAAAGGAGGTTAGTGGGACAGTGGTTATTAGACTACCCAGTGCTAATCAGTAAATTATCGGCAGCCCAAGCACTTCTTTTGGATTCACTACATTGCTGAATTCCCTTCAGGCTCTAACATTGTTCTCCAACCTTCATGTTAGCATTATGGAAACAGAATAATAAACAACTGAGGCCACCTATAAAGCATAATCAATCACACCAACCTATGCATGGAAGTTTTAATCCTTACAGACAACATTCTCATTGTCTACACAATCAACAAGCCTCAAATCTTATTCATCTTGGCTTTCTACTGAATTAGAGAGTGCTTTCATAAAGCAATTTTCCTGTTCAATACTTCAAAAGCACACATGCCTCAACCGGAACTCAAAACATGAACCTTGTACTACTAGGGTGACAGGAAATAGACTCAAGTGAGGAAACAGGTGATACAATGGTAAAGCTGTTTTCACGAATTATAAGTTATCCACTTCTCTCCTACTCAAAAGTCAAAACCATTCCATTTTTCACCCCTATCAAAGTTTCATGCCTTCTACATTTGTTATAGACACACCAAATCCCAGCGGCATGTTCTGCAAAGATCACTAAATAAAACAGGTGACTTGCAGAAAACATGTCAAGTGAAATTGGAGTTACTGACCAAAAAAATTTGGAAAACATAACAAGAGGGGAAATACAGAACAGCTGCAATTTGATGAGAGGGTTTAAATAGTTCCAGAGCCTAACAATGGCTTCAATACAATTGTAGAACACATAAGATGAATAGCACTAAAGAGACTCAAATAAATTTTTACGAGTTGAAGGAAGAAAGCCCACTTACCTTTTCAAGTCTTTTTATAACTTTCTCACGGGTTTTTTCCTGCTTCTCTGTGAGCTGTCCCTTGAACGTTTGCCAAGTTATTTCATCGATGTCGTCCTAAATATCCAAAATCATTTCAGAATTAAAGGAGCAAATCTCCCACTTTCAATGGCTCATCAAAACAAGAAAGAAAAATATTAGGCAAAAATCCTGACAAAGAAATGATTACTTTTTTTTTTTTTTTTTGAAGAGGATAAAATGAAATGTGATTACTTAATATACTCTCTCACCAGCAAGTTTAAAGATTGATATGCATTCCTAAAGACGGCACTTGAAAAAAAAAAAATTATGACAATATGACAGACATTTTTTTAGTTCGTATTTGTCATGTTGCCATCTAACAAAGAGATAATCTGATTAACAGCTTTAAAAAAAAAAAAAAAAAAGGAACCTCCACATGAACCATTACCAGACAAATTCAAGTGAAATATAATTCGAAAAATACGACAAAGAAAATTGCCCAGAAAAAAACAACTTAGGTAACTAAACAACATGGGGATAAGTTGTCAAAGATATATACATCATGTTGGCACGAAGAAAAGGATTAGGCCGTACCAAAAAAAGGGTTCCAAAAGCATAACAAGTACATCAAAAACAAGTCCATGAGAAAAAACCTATCGTCATTCCCTACATCGTACATTGTACGGTTTTCTTACTTTATCAAAGCATTTCCTTTTTGATTTCTTATCAAATAGGAACAAATAATAAAGATGTATCGAAATCAGCCTTTAACTTAAAGAGAAAGGGGGAGCGCATTTCCTCTTTTTGTAAAGAAAGAGGATTACACTAACATATTGAAATCAGCTTTTTTGAAAAGGATCTGCCACCAATGGAGTTACAACTAACTAAATTGACCTGATTTTGATTAAAAGGACCCACCACCAATGGGTTTTTGAGGTGAAGATACAATTGTGCATTTGCAATGGAATTCAAGTCATGTGAGTGAAAGAATATCACGATAGCATTTCAGCAAGTCTTCCAAATTTTTGTCGATAAACAAAATTCAATACCGACAACTTGGGAATGTTTCCAAACACTAATGGAAGAGGTAAGAAAGCCATGCAAACCTCGGTTTCTTCAATAGCATCCTCTTGCATGCCCCATGAGATCCCATCAGCAACAGATGCTTCCTGTTTTGCTCTTAGAAGTGAAGCTTCCATATCTTGCATCTCTTCTCGTATTTTAGCCTTTCTAATACGCTTCAAGTCACCTTCCTTCAACACAAAACCACATAATAAAGTCTCAGACACAAAAAATCCACAGGCACAAGTACAAAGGAACCACCATAACGATGATGAGAATGAAGGACAACCCATAGATGTACACTAAAAAACAAATTATATCCAATACTAGTATACTACATATCCTCTTCTCCTGCATTGGTACAAAATACAGCTGTGTTACTTTGATATTTAATATTTTGATGATTCTTCTCAACACTAACTCTTTACCACAAACTGAAATGACACACAGAGAGCTACAATACCCCTCACAAGATACAAAAAGAGCTGGGTGTAAAATCTTTTGATCAACTGATACCAAGACGTCCTTTTGATTCTTCCAATCGTAATTTTGATTATGCTATTTCTTCCTCACATTTCTCTACAGACTTGCTTTCATGCAAGACTGTGTGGCCAAGGGCAGTCTAAGAGTAAGTTTATGAAAATAGATATTTGAAATGTTACAAAATGGAAAATTTGTATCCTTGTGCCTAGAGAAAACACAAAGTATGCAGAACATGTTAATGGTGAAATAGATGGGACATAAGTTGTCACAAAAGCACCCTAGTAGTCTCAAAGGTAAACTTACATGATTGTTGACTTCAGGAACATTGAATTATCTCACTAGTTCAATAATGCACATCTATTAAACAGATTGTTTAAGACGAAGGTGAAGGGCTTTTTCGAAGAAGAAAAGGTCAAGAAATAACAAAAAAAACGTCATGAGTCAGCAGACTTACCGGAAGCATCAACTCAGATGGTCCTTGGAATATGTACAGCCGAGATGAACTGTAACAAAAACATATGGCAAGCAATAAGAGAAATAAGCCTAAATATTTTAACCATACATGTTATGATGGCACGGTCATCTCTACACAATCACGTACCTCTATTCTTTTCCAAAATTAGAACATACCAACAAATATTATACAAAATATTGAAATTGCAAGTCAAGCAAGATGCCCAACAGAACTTTAAAAGAAGGATATTTTGTAACAACCATACAACCTATCGAGGCAAGGTAATGCCTCAAAAAGGTCATATTATCATTGAAGCAGAATCAATAACAGCAAGAGGTACTACATAACATACTTTTCCAAAAAAAAAAGAGGAACTACATAACATGGATAAATCAATACTCTAAGTGACATAAGAGCACTATCTCACCATATGAAATAAAAGAACAATAATTAAAACACATATATTGAGTAGTTTCCCCGTCATTAGATTCAAGTATCAGACACATTCAACGCCAAATGCCAAACACATATTCACATGTCCACGTAATATACGGCACCCATAATCCATGCATAGTAAGCCTAGCCTACCCAACTAATGTATTGCATATTAAGGGTAAAGTAGTGCTAAGCTTCTAGCTTCGAGAAATGGTAAGCCTAGCCTACCCAACTAATGTATTGTATAGGAGGGGTACCTTAGTGTTAAGCTCTAGCTTTGAGTTAGGGGTACAGTAGTGCAGAATTCAGAATAACCATACTGTTCATACATTACCATCGGTAGTTGCACTGGAAACCCAAGCTCCAAAATGGAATGTTTAACCGATCCATTAGTTATCTGACCGGACAACCAAGCGAAGCGCTTTCTTGTCTTACTTACTTTGGAGACATAACTCCGAGTTGAATCTGAGCTGAATCCAAATTGACCGCAAAGGTCCCTCATATTGCATGCATGATCATCCAATTTACAGAAACTTCTATCGACCACTGTGGCTACTTTCTCAATCCAGTAATAAGTTAATATAATACCAAAAAGATGCCAGCTGTGGGGTATGACGCATATGATAGATTACTTCTACATAGGCCATAACAACCTCAAAATATGAGAGTCTAATATGCTACGGAGACAAACATATACAATATATTTCGGCACTTAGCTTAAGGAATCTTATATCACCACCTGCAACCTGACCAGAGGAATTTCCACAAAAACACAGTACCCAAAAACAACCAACAGTATATATACAACTGAACATTCGTCAAACTGATCATAAGCAAAAGCTAAAGTGTGAGGAATCAAAGCAGTTACTTACTGGCCAAATCGAATCACATCACCAACATGCAAGTCCACGTAAACATTTTTCTTCACCTAAGAAATGGAAAATGGGAAATGCATAAGGAAAATAATGTTTTGCATTGCTTTTTACAGCGTAAAAAATGCAGATATGATTTGTACAAAAAGAACGGTTTGCTTGCACTTTCCATAAGTATTTGCTTTCGTTGTAGTAGCTATGCACACGCAATATTTATCTACCAACAAAAAACTCAAAAATAAAAAAGAACTTCTGTAAAGGGAAAGGAAGAATGCTAATAAAGAGAAGTACATATACCAGCGTATCCAAACAGAGCCTATTTTGGTACACAAGGACCAGATTCACTGGTCATGTTCACGAACTATTGAAACAGTTAAGCCTGATAACATAATTAATTTCTTGCACTTGAGACCAAGATAAAATTTCTGATATGTTTAGCTGTGTCAAACCACCGACTCAAAAAAGGGTAGGACATAAAGCGCATCGCCTATGGGGAAATTGTATTACCAAACCTTGCCATAAATCTGATGCTTCTGATAATTCATTAAAGCTCTGTTGGTATTGCCTGATTATACCATCCAAGGAATGGTATTCTGGAACTAAACCACATTCACTACCAGCACAATCATTAGGGTGTCGAGTGCCCTGTACTTACACCTCAAATACATAGTATGGATTTTGCACACTTAAAAACATAATTCAATCACCCCAGAGATGCAAATGAAACCCACACAGTGAATGTGTGTCATTGATGGGTCATTATCCAAAGATTTCTAAAAAACAGCATGACAATAGAAGTCTACATCCATTCTGATCACTTGTTTTATTTTCTGATCATCCGAAAGCAATTGCATTGGAAACCTCTCAACTCAAACCCGTGTTTCTAAAGTTTGGTAGTTGGCGCTAATTTGAGAGGCATAACACACTGTGCACATATACAGTCAAAAAAACAAAAGAACCGCTAGGCCACATTAGATGACTTACGAGGTCCCACCAAACAAGTCCATCAGAGGATAACTAGTGCTCAACTTCAACAACAATGCATACAAAAATTGCAAACAAAAAAGTTGTTTTCGAGAAAGCCCACTATTACTCTACCCAACTCGATGGCTTCATGTCCCAACAATCTGAGATAGACTGCATGAAACCTTTTCTTCACTACATCAGTAATAGTCCTAAGATTCTGTTAAACCATAAACTATCATATTCTTATTTTCTTTACCTCTACCCTACCGATGACTTTAATTGAACCACATCAATTTCCAAACCGGTGCAGTTATAAGACTTCTTTGAACATGTTTAAACTTAAGATCATCTTACTAGATGACTACGCAAGCTCACGAAAGGGCATTTATATCCCACAAAGCAAATGGATGAATTAGTTATCAGCCTACTAGGCATAGGACAAATAATATCACCACGTTGGAATGCAACCATACATAAATGGATACCACGTAGAAACAAGTACTTCCAAGGACAGGACGGTGGATAGCATGTTCAAGGACTTCGGGATAAAAAGTTTTCAAGGAGTTTAGGGTGAAGGTTCACCAATCTCTACTATAGACCCTTAAAATGAACCAGACAAAAAATATCTACAATGAATAAATTTTAAATTTAGGAATGAATATTGCAGTGAGATGAAATACCTGGTTCTTGTTTATAAAAGTCCCATGTGTACTACCCAGATCATAAAGGTGAGCATCTCCATTGCTCTTGAACTGGAGAACTGGAAAATCGGGAACATTGGGTGAAATAATAGCATCAACATCAATCAAATCAGCAAGATACTAACACAATATTCATCAAGTTCATTGCTTGCATGCTGATGAATGAAAATCAAATAGCTACAAAATACTTGATCAACAAGCTAGTTGATCCTCGTACTAAGAAACAAGTTATCATCATGCATCAAATCAAATCTGATTCAGAGTAAATTCAATATAAGCTACAATGATGGGCCATCTACAAAAACATATCAATGAATTAATAGAAATGAAATTCTACCAAAAAGAATACAAGCTCCTTAGGCGACCAACATAACTAGAATGTGTAAGATAGTTCTTAAATCATTACATGTTTTAGTTGATTTAGCTCCACTGGGTTCGTTACTGTCCTCTCGTATGTTTCATGCATGCTTAAATTGCACCCCGCCCCGCCCCCCCCCCCCCCCCCCCCCCCCAAAAAAAAAGAAAAAAGACACCCTTTAGTGCAAGTTTATACTTTTTTTCAATTGCAAAAACGGAAATTATAGCATAAATTTAAAAAGTGGAAACAGGAGTGTGTACCAGCATGAAATCGAGAGATGGTCGGATGATCAAGGACAAAATCACAGAGATCCACACGCCCGAACATGTAAGCCCCCTTCTGATTCCTGGGTGGTCACCAAACGAAAAGATTCACTTGAATTCATACACATTAACAACGCCGAAAATTAATGACCAAACATAGCTTTCTTTTTTATCATGAAAGACTCACACATCAAATTGATCGACGATTGAGCCATCTTTCAAAATTTCAAGGAAATAATGGTGGCATGGACGTCCACTCCACGAAGGAATCGTATAAGGCACTGCAATATTTGGGGGTTGCTGCTCTTGTTTACCGTCATTAGCACTGCTTTCTTTTGTTGCGGAGTTCGAGTTATCCGTGGCACTCTCAGTGGGTTGGGGAACGTTTTGAGGAGGGTTTGATAGGGATTCTTCTAGATGGGAAGTGGTTTGGGATTCTAGTGAGTCTGACTCAGAGGGATTAGGGTTTTTGGGAGGTGGGGGTCTCATAGGAGTCTCTATTGGTTCGTCGAGGGCATTAGTTTGGGGTTCTGTGGAGGGGACGGTGGTGGCGGAGCTTCTGGGAGGTGGAGGACCCATGTCCGTCGTCATTTTGGAGAGAGAGAGAGAGAGTTACAGCGAAGAGGGCAAGCAAACGACGTCCTGAGGATTTGTGTGCAATCAGATGAGGTACCTGGAATAATCCGATCCGGCCCTTGGATCTAACCCGAAGTCATGCCTTGTATTGTATTTTTAGGGTCAAGTAAGGACAAATTACACTTTGACCCTCTCAACTATGATTATTTTTTCACTTTATCTCAATTTGTGTGTCTTCCTTGCGCAGGGCATGCTAATCTTCTCCATATCGTTCCAATTTTATCATACGTCCCTGAAGGGACACTTTATCTCATCAACTATCATAGTATTACTCTTTCCACATGGATAATGCTATGCTCACCAATTTTTTTACCAAATCTTTCATCTCAAATGATGTGACATAATTTTCATCATCAGATAAGTGAGTTTCATTAATATTCAATAATTGAGATTGTGCTAGATGAAAGATTTTGTAAAAAAAATTGGTAAATATAGCACTACACTTTTTACATCGCTATCTCAATTATGAATTAGTTTCACGTTATCCTAATTATTAACAGTCATTACATATTTAATAAAAATTTATTTTATTTTTTTTCTTGAACTATGTAATTTTTTCACTTTGTCACGACTCATTAGCAATTTTCATTCAAAAAGATAACGGATATTGGCGATTGGGACAATGTGAAATAATGAAAGTAATTGAGTGGACAATGTAAAAAAAATTCAATAGTTTAAGAGACAAAATAAAATCGAGTTCATAGTTTAGAGATTATAAATATATAATCACATTTATAGATATCAAAAACATATAATGAATTGATCTTATATAATCATATACCAACGAATTTGCATTATGTATAATACAAAAATATATTAAAAAATAATTAAATAAATTAACTAGTTAATTCGGTTATAAATGGAATTTGTGAATTCCAATAATTTTGTGTTGATTTCACTTCAAATCGACAGTTGTTTTTATAAATTAATAGTCCTCTCTGCGTCAATCTCAATCCGAGCCATTGGTTTGGGGTTCATTACCAAGGTCATTGGGAAGAATCCATTATCAATTTATAAAGAATTTTCGATAATGCCCAATAGGTAAAAATAAAAGCTGCAACAGGTTCAATATGTTTTCCCCTTGTTCGGAGGTTGTATAAAAAAACAATCAATTCTAATATAAAAGACACTAACCACTGATTTAAGCATTCAAACACAGAATGTAAGACTGACCAAACAAAAAAAAAAACACAGAATTAAAGAAGGTTTAGACTAAACTGCCTAATTGATTATGTTACGATTTATAAAGCACGGATACTACATCAAAGTCGACGTACACGTATCAGATACGATATTAGTTGGATATTTGATCACACGTATCAGATATACATCATATGTATCCAATAATTAATAAAATATATGAATATTTTACGGATACTTCTAGGCATGAAGCATGATGTATAATTTTTAATTTTTATTTGTACTCTCTCATTTTGATTTCACATATAATACAAAACGTCAACAAAATTTCATCTGATTTTAAAGACACGAGTGTTTTTTTAAGTATTATCTACTATTACATGTCAAAAGAATATAAAAAATGAGTTAGTTATATATATAAAACATATTTTATTATAGATGTATCAAGACCGCACCCGTATCCTATTTTTCTAAATCTTGTCGAATCGCTATATCTATATCGTATATTATCCATACGTACTTGTACTTGTGCTTCCTAGGTTACGATGACCCAGACACAACAGGTAAAACAGCTTCTTCAACCCATTTGGAGCAGAGTATGTATTGATCCCCATCTTATTTATCAAATCCTAACAGAAGCCACTCCTAGCACTTAGCAGGTAAGGTTGGAAGCCATGAATGATTCGAGTCCCAACTGATAAGGTTTACACTTCAACAAAGAAGATAAAAAGAGCCATATCCTTCAAAAACTTGGATAGCTTTGAGGAGTAAGGAAACTGCAATCATTTTTTTTTTAGGAATAACTTTTGGGAAAAGGAAGAGCTTCATTGCCAACCATATATGATACAAGCAGCTACGAAAACATCTATAAAATAATGTTAACCATGAAAATAGGGATTGATCGTTACCATATTCAGTATTCAAGGAAAACATTTTACAGAAAAATACCAAAAGAAAAGGTTTCTATTCACTAACATAGAACCAAAGATTGCATCTGTCACAAAAGAGTAGACAAACAGTAGGTTCAATACATAATAGGATCTCACAAACTGGAGAGTGCACAATCCAAAACAAACATCCCCTTTATCCTCGTCGTGTCAGCATGTGCGGCTCAGAGAGACCCCTCAAAAAATTACGAGTAACAATGAAAATGAAGAAGGAAAGCAGGTGCACAAAGCAAAACCAATTGCTACAAGTGTAACAAGATTATATAATCCAGCAATAATAACAGGAAGCATATTTATGAAGGTGGGATTGGGTAAACAGATTTCACTTTCGATTCTAGTAAAGCAACATATTTGTCAAGCATCGAAATTACAGCTTCAAATTCAGTCACTTGCTTCTCTATCGCATCAATTTGCTGAACATACTCGCCAAAGCTACCACTTTTAGACTTTAACTGCTCTACGAAAACTCTTAACCCAGAAGCCACATCACCAAAGCCTTTATACTCTTCTGCCACTCTGAGATTCATTTTCTCCAAAAGTTCAAGAAGATCATTTGTTCCCTGCGAAATACAAACAACTCAAAGCTGTCAATTCTAAAGAAATAGTATATTCTTATGATTACCAGAAGTAATCTCAACATCACGCCCAGAATCATCATGATGAAAACAGAGGAAGCAACAAAGGATTTTGGCAAAAATTCAAACCATAGCGGTAAGTAGAGGTAAACTGAGGAAAATATGGTTCTATGATGGATGGAGTTATTTAAACGAAGTTCATTAACGCTAAATGTCAGTTAGCGGCAGTTTCCCAGCCAAGTCCACAAGGCTTTTCTATCGTCAATGATCAAATAGATTTGTCATATATTGATTTAGTTTTATAAAAGTCAGCATTTTTTACATTAGCAAAGTTAGTTATCCCCCCCCCCCCCCCTCCCCCCGGGGCCCGGATAAATATCCACTCTTTTCCACCCTAATAGATACCAAGGCCACTAGTGCTCACTAGAAAACTACCAGTGAAAAGGAAAAATTTTGCCCCAAAAGTCTAAACGTTAGGACGAGCAATCTTCCCTCCATTGGAGAAAATATTACACCATGTCATTACGCTAACATGGTGTAACCGTCCACTAGTAACACAACAAGTGAACAAGTGGATCCTACACAATTAAATAACTACCCATCCATGCCATGTAATAACTACCTCATGTAGAAAATTGGTTGCATGACAGTTGCTTTCTTACATGGGACCAAGAATTCATACCTACGACCCATTGAACATGCTTCCTTGCTAAAGAGAATCAGCTATAAGTGCCTGTGCAGAATTCAGCATCTAAAGAATCTTATGTAATCTTAACTTTCAATGGAATCTTAACTAGGGAAAAAAAAACAAAAAACATGAACTAAAAAACAATGATTTGTAAGAACTCACAAATACGATTAAGATTAGACCCAAATTCGCCAATGCAGATAAGTATGTTAAGAATTGAGATATAACATTTGGCGGAAAAAAAGAAGGAAAGAAAGATACATGACTAGCAAGGAGATCTGAGATCATTTACAGACAACATGAGAAAAAAAAATTAAATTAAATCAGTTAATAAACAAAATTTTCCCATAAATTTGAGTCTAGAATGATGAATCTAAATTGACAAAACCTCTTATCAATTCAAAATGCACACAACTGTATTATGTATGGCTGGAGTAAAGATTCGAGTTTTGCTTTATTTCAAATGCATTTCAGTGCCTAGATTTCAGGTCCCTGGCATATTTAAGTTGTGTGTAAAATGAAAATTGATGCCGAACCCTAGAATATGGAATTAGAGGATTAGAAGTGAGAGAAACTAGAGAGAGAGAGAGAGAGAGAGTACCTGAAGCTCGCCTTTGATCATGATGGAAACATTGGTGGAGAGATCGTTTAGCGACTCTGCGAGTTTGTCTCGTTCCTGTACACCGTCCTCCATTGCTGCCATGGGAGTTTCGTTCGGAAACAGACCAGAGAAGTGGGCTGCCCGAAACAAAAATCTGTGCTTAAACATAGGGCAACGTGCCACCCTCTTTCGAAAACCCGCCCGACTCCAAACCCGACTAAACATACGGATCCCAATTTGATTAATGGGATAAAAATTGTTGGGATAATTATATTTGAGGTCTCTAAAGTATGTGGTTTGTCCCATTTTTCTCCTTAATATTTCTATGTAGTTCTTCAAACCGATAGCGTCTAGATTCATAACGATTTTTTATTATAAATTTGTCACGTAATACCTAAATATGGATAAAAAAAATAATTGGGTTAACTCGTGATCAAATTTTTACTCAAATTTTGGTCAAAGAGCTATATAAATTACATAATTTTGATCAAGAGATATCCAAATTTTGGTTAAGAGCTACTCAAATTATTGTTTGCACTATTTAGGTATCACATAACAAATTTTTGATAAAAAATTGTTAGTAATTTGGATGTTATCTATTTTATGGACCACAAATAAAATATATTTAATACTTAAAGGATCAAAATGATACATTCGAAATATTGGGGATCAAAATGAGACAATTAGACAAACCTCATATTTCGGGACCTCTAGTCCAATTAATCCTAAATTGTTTTATTTTGTACCGATTCAATAGTCAAATGAAGCAAAATTAAAAATTGCTGAAAAGGAAATCATGTTTAAATCTATTATACAAAACAGGACAGGACTTCAATAAACTCATCCGACGGTTTCAAATAGACTCGTGTAACGGCCACCAACATCCCTCTCAAAATTATTCATATTGAATTTCCCCCAAATTCATCACTTTTCAATTACGTTGCATCGTACCTTAAAACACGGGTTACCCGTTACCTCTAGTAATGAAATAATGGTTATACTAAATATTTTGGATTGTGGATTACGCTTTGGTCATTTGATTCATCATAAAACAATAAATAAGCAAAAAAATTAACCTAAATAAATAATCTTGAATTTAACCTACGAAAAAAATATAATTCATAATAAGGTAATAAAACCATTAATCATCCAGTCGATTTTGATTGCAAGACTTCAAAAACATTGTGTTAGAAGATGATTCAATACTATAAAAATTAAGTAAAAGAAATAAATAGGTTAAAATCAAGGCCTAAAAAATGTTTAAAGACCTACAAAAATTATTTCGGGGACCCTAAGTAGCCATTTTAGTGGCCTATACTTAGGGGTGCACCTCGGTCGGGTTGGGCCGGTTGAGAGGTTAATCTCAGGTATATAATTTTTAACCTTAACACTAACCCTAACATTAACCAATCTCAACCCGAATATTGCCTAAATTTAATTCAAGCGGGTTGGGGCTGGGGCTGGGGCTAGGGCTGAATTCCGGTTATGTAATTCAGACAAATTTCAAGTTGAGTTCGGGTTACGTATTTCGGACTAATTTCGATTTAAAATTCAAGTTGAGTTCATTCAAGTCTGAAAATCAGTCTGTTATTATAAACTTGATACATACTACATATTATTTACCTAAAGTAACAACCAGTAACTTCAAACAAATGTTTAACATAAAGATATAAAGATCATAGTATTTTAAAGCAAAAAAATCAATGTTTAACATAAATACATAATAAATGTTTAACATAAGACTGGATTAGAAGATTGATCCCTTGTGTTTTAACTTGTAAATTATATTGTTATATTGATTTATATATTTATTTTTAAATATGTTCGGGTTGAGCCTGATTTGGAATTCGGGTTGAACCTGATAACCCGAGAACTACCCGAATTTAATTTGGTTGGTGTTTTTTCTGCCTATGCTCAACCCAAGTATTAAAAACTTCAACCCAAATCCTGTTTTCTCAGGATTTGGTTCAAGTTGGCTCACCCAAATTGCACCCTTATCATGTTTTCTCAGGATTTGGTTCGTTTCAAAATGAATTTTTGATCCAAATTGAATTCCAACAAAAGCAAAAAAAAAACTTATGTAATCATTATATTTTATAAAGTACAAACACTCTAAAAAATGTGACGTATTCGTGTCGGACATTGACACTCATCGTGTCTAATATTCTTTTATATGTGTCAATAATTAAATGATAAATTTTTTTTCCCGACACTTCATTAGATCAAGTCTACAACTAAATAATAAATATTTATTGATATGTGGTTAGTAAAGTTTAAAATTTTGATTATTAAGTATTTTATACTATAACAGAACATATAGTTATTGAGATTAGATGTGTTAAAGTTGTAATCAAAATATAACAAAAAAAGGAATAATCGAGAAAATGAAACTAATTATTTAAATTATATATGTACACAAAATTTGATAATTATTGATGATTATAATATTAGACTTAAAATTCACATTACATAATTAGACACAACATTAATTTATCACAAACTACGGAGTATTTTATAAATTACATTATCTATATAATAAATTAGCTAAATTATTTGTCTTAAGCTTTTCGTGGTTCAAATCGTTTGAGGATTATTAATCCGACGATCTTAATTAGACTTAACTCTAAAACTCCCATATCTCGTATAACTCTCTCTCTCTGTCACCCTTTTCTCTAAAATGTTTTAAACACATACTCTCCAATCTCATATCTCTCTCTCTATCTTATATATCTTTTAAACACACACTCTATATCTCATATAACTCTCTCTCTCTCTTAGATGTATTAAATTAGATGTTTGTTTTAAACACACACTCTCCCATTGAAAACAAAAAAAATAATTCAAAATTAAACTAATCACCAATAAAAAAATAACAAGTGATACCAGCTGTACCAAAAAATCAAAAAAATTCAAAGTCAAGCTAATTAACAATAAAAAAATAATAATGACCAATAAAAAAAATAAGTGAAACCAATTGCAAAAAAAAAAATCAAAACCAAGTATAATTTTTTTTCCAAGTTGCAGACATTCAAACCCAAGCTAATTACCAATAAAAAAAAATAAAAAAGCCAAATATTTGAGTAATCTTATAGAATGAGAAAATATTTGAATGCTATTTTTTTTTTTCAAGTTGTAGACATTCAAAACTAAACTAATCACCAATTAAAAAAAACAAGTGAAACCAATTGCACAAAAAAATAAAAAAATTTTAAAACCAAGATAATCACCAATAAATAAATAAAAACAAGTGAAACAAATTGTACTAAAAAAACAAAATATTTAAAGCCAAGCTAATCACCGATAAAAAAATAACAAGTAAAACCAATTGCACCTAAAAACAAAAAAATCCAAAACCAACATAATCATTAATAAAAGAAAAACAAGTGATTGAGTTTATAATTATATTTTGTTATTGGGTTGAATGGTGACAGTTGTGTTAAATTCATGCGTCTTATAAATGAGCAAAATTTTATTTATTGCTTAAAATTTATAAATTTTATTATGTTCCGTTAGTATTTGTTTTTTTTCCCCGAGATATTTGTATATATGATATTGTTCTGGTGAGTTTTTTGTATATTTTTGTGACTGTTCTATTAATATAGATGATATGATCGACAATATATTTCGGGTCATTTTAAAAAAATTGGAGTAAATATTTTCGGGTCATTTTCTTTTTCAAGTTACACAATTATTTGCTATTTTTTTATGTGTTATATAGTGCATTCAGATTAATTATCTGATAAATTATATAATTTTATATAAAAACCATAGTTATCTATAAAGTATTTTGAATGTGTCTGTATTATATTTTTTTAAAAATGTTTTGTCAGTGAGTCCGTACCGTATCATATTGGTCGCAGTATATCGTGTCCGTATCCACGCCTGTTTTACCCGTAATCTTCGATCCTGTAATTGGGTTATCAAACAGCACTCAGAGGTTCGGAGAACAGAAAAACTGAAACAAGGAAGGGGAAAAAGAATCGGATCAAGGTTGGGAGCGCTTGGAAGCCCCAGAATGGAAAAACGAAGAATTCTGAAGTAAACGAAGAAGAAGCAAGGTAATACAAGAACATAATATATATATATATACACACACACACACACACACACACTCTTTCATAAATTAACATGTTAATTGTTTAACTAATTATCATATTCGCATTCTGTAATTTGTTTTTTGTCTGAGAAGTCTTTAAAATTGATTGATTAATAACTAGGATCGCACTAAACGTACGAAAGTGATTATGTCGGCTCGAAATTGAGCGTTTGAAGGTGGAATTAGGTGAAATAATGAAGGCAGGGAGTGCGGCGAAGCTGATCGTAGATGCGCTGTTGCAGCGGTTCCTTCCGCTTGCACGGCGTCGCATTGAAACCGCTCAAGCTCAGGTAAGACTCCTTTTCTCTCTCATGACCTCGTTAGAGATCAAATTCGATAGCAATTTGCTGTTATATGAAGCAACCCGAGCTGTGGAATTTGAATTCAAGTATTTTGATTGCAATTTTACTGTTATATGAAGCAACCCAAGCTGTGGAATTGGAATTTCAAGCATTTTGATTACAATTTGCTGTTATATGAAGCAACCAAAGCTGTGGAATTGGAATTCCAAGTATTTCGATTGCAATTTGCTGTTATGTGAAGCAACCAAAGCTGTGAAATTGGAATTCTAAGTATTTGATTATATGCCATGAAATATTAATGTTGTTTAGGACCATCAGATGTTTTATGATGGACTGAATTTTAGTAGAAAGTATTGTACTGAGTGAGATGCAGTTAATTTGCTGCCTCTCCCAGCTTTCCTCGATCCCTCTCTGTTTTTGCTTCTATCAAAAAGCATGAAATATGATCCGGGCAAATGGAGTGGAAAGGAAAAACAGAAGAGGAACTTGTTGTTGTTGTTAAGTCTTTTTGAGAAATGTCACTCGTGCTCATTTTTCTAATTGAAGTGCCGTGATGCAGTTAAGATGAATAGATTCTCAACAATCAAATCTTATGCATGTATATGACATACCAATATTAAACAACAAACATAGCTCATTTTACATCATGCATGACAAGGTCTTCACATATCATTGGATGCATTTATTTGCAGTCACTTTTCAACTGATTTCCCTATTTATTCTTGATTTGACATTGGGGATTACAGGATGGGCAATACCTTCGACCATCAGATCCAGCCTATGAACAAGTATTGGATTCCTTAGCTATGGTGGCACGACATACCCCTGTACCTCTTTTGGAAGCTCTTCTACGATGGAGAGAAAAGTGGGTTATAGCAATGTTTAAATTATTTCAGCTAATTTTGTCTTGGAACACCTTCATTACCTGTATTGTTTGCAAAATGTTAAGTATTTCTTCTACATGCGTAATCTGTTCATCTTGGTCTGCTGATATGAAGAGAATAAATAAACCAGGATTTGTAGTAATTTTTATTTGCATGTAAACGTTCCTTTCCTATTGTGCCTGATTATAATTTGGTTACTTACAGGTGTGTCAGTTTCTGCTCCTCAGTTGGGATGTTTTCACATATAGTATATTGCTATAATGGGATTATCAGTAAAGTTGCATTGTCTTAGTTGTACGATGACAGATGTGTTAGAGTATATTTAGGAGAATTAATATTATAGGTAGTTTAGTCATTTACTTTAACAAAATGGAGCATCTTCAATTATGAATTTATATTATTAATATTATTGAATAAATATAGTATAATTATATAGGCCTTAGACACAAACACAGTAAAATGCGACTGGTTATGCTGATGTGTCATCTATCTAATGTTACAAATAAGAACTTAAATTCTCAACTTATAAAAGCACAACAATGGTCAAGATTGGTACAAAATTCATCATAATTTTTCCCCCCTCAAAAACATTATTTTATCTGTAGAACCCCCAATGCTATGCTTATCTCTATTTTCTCTTTCCCCTACCTCTCTCTTAAAAAAAATGTATTGCATAGTGTCTTCAGACACGAGTTATTGCTAGTATCCTTATAAAGTAGATCATGTTTAAGGTTGACCATAAATATATCACATTATATGAGGAGGATATATGTTTTTGATTGATATTTGTAATCTCCATATAAGAGGCAGATTTGTGGAGGGTGGTGGTAGCTGGAAAATAAGGAAAAGAAAAGGGAAGATGGACTTCAAAAAATTTCATGATATTTTCAGAATTGACTTGCAAGTTCCTTTTGTTGTGGGAATCCAACAGGCAACCATGTTATATCGCAACCAATTAGGATTTGACCTTGAAGCTATAATGTTCACTGTTGCTTGTGACTTTATGGATAAATATTTCAGGGCTATTTGTTGTAGCGCCCATTCTAGATTTTTATTCCTTAGTATCTTGTGATTTTATCTATCGAGTTCAAGCATTTGTGATGCTTGTATTTGCCTTTATGGTTAATTGTTGAAATTGGCTTTGGTGTAACTGTATTCTATGTCACTTAGCCTAACAACATATATGAATTGTTGGTCCTTTTTTTAATTATATTGTTGTTCTGGTGGTGGTTGTAGTGAATCCCCAAAAGGTGCAAATGATGCATCTACATTCCAGAGAAAGGTTTGTGAGATATTTACTTCTCATTTGAAAGTCTATTCCTATCAGTAGAATTGGTGATTTATTGATTGTATATAAATTATAGGAAACGTTGAGGCTGTGGCTCAAATATATCTTATCTGGTTCATGGTGATGAAGTATGTACTGTTTGCACTATTAGGGTTAAAGAGTATAAAAATGAAACATGACTACAACTGAATAAGTTAGATAATGCAAAGACAAGAAATGAGATTCAGTAGATGGATGTGTGGTAAGACAAGGAAAAAATGAATTATAAATGGTTATATTCTGGAGACGGTATGAACTAGACCAATTGAAGATAAATTGAAAGCGAACTGATCAACATTGTTTGAACACATATGACGAAGACCAATAGGTACACCAGTGAGGAAGAATGAGATGAATACTGTAAGTAAGAATAATTGAGAAGAAGACAAAAGTTGATATGGAATGGGGTTGCGAAGAAGGGCATGATGTTTGTAATTTAACAACACATATAGCCCTTGGCAGAGCAGAATAGAGGGAAAAAAAACTCAAGTGGTTGACCCTATATAATTAGGACAAGGATTTATTTGGGTTGGATAGGAGTAGAAAGCATAGAGAAAGGATGTTAAAGAACTAGTGCATGTGAAAAAAAAACCTATTAAATTTTGCGTCGTTGGTTGTAGAGGAAATTATACTTAAGCTTGATGATGTTTTCACATGGTTCAGCTTGCAGTGGAATGCATATTTTGCTCCGCATGTATCCGTTTTGTGGAATGTTGCCCGCAAGAACGACTTACAGGTTTGGTCATTATTTCATAATTATTATTTTTATTTTCGAAATGTGAAAATTTGTTCACGAATAAAATGTGTGTCCTCCATGCAGAGAAGCTCTGGATTGGTCTTGAAAACTTTGTGTTTGATTGGCTAATTAATGCTGACAGGTAAGGCCGTTGAAGTTGGGTTTTGAAACTTGCAAATTTCAAATAGCTATTGATTTTACATGTTGGCAATGTCAGTTATATGTTTCGCACCCAGTAAAGCAACTCAACTCAACAAAACAAAACAAAGCCTTAACCCAACTATTTGGGGTCAGCTACATGAATGTTGTTTCTTCATGCTTTACCATCGATAGTAAAGCATGAACCTTAAATTATTTCTCTTTCTGATGAACTTAGAACTTTTGACTTGAAATTTTTGGTTTCCATCCAACAGCCGTAGGCTATATCTCTTTTGTGGAGTGTCGTAGTAGAGAGGTTGATTGTGTTGGGGGTGGGTTATGGATTCTATTTATTCTTTACACCACGTTGATTTTGCATGAGTTGTATTGTTGTCCGGATAATGAACCTTCACCCAAGATACAGGAAAAGTGTAAGTTCATTGAAATTTTCTCATATTGGTTTATCGTATACAAAATATTATGCCTCAGCAGAGCAAATTATCATGCACGTGGCACTGATTCCTTCATGCTGGCATTTGTTTTAAAGGAGAATTGTTCATATATTCTTCTCATGTAGTTGTTTCTTTTTCGATGTGTATATGTTTAGCTTTTTCCTTTTTTCTCCAAAACATTTTTGTATACTTATTTTTTGTGATTAAGATGGTATGTGCATGTTAATTGACACTATCCACTGAACTTATTATACCAAAAAGAAAATAGGTAATAATGGATATGCTTTTAGACCTGTAAGTTTAGGGTCAAGATAATGCTTCAGAAAATTATGGTTTAAACTGGAATATGTTTTATGGGTTTTCATTATGTTGTATTTGAGAGATTTTATATTTCACGTCTCGCTTGAGCATTTTCTTTAAACAGCGTTTGTACTCTGTTGTGCATTACATACATTTTTGAAGATTACTCGTGCATGAGACTGTCTACATTCAAAACAGAAAATGAGCTACTAATGCATATAATCTAGACATCGATGTACTATTTCTCACATTTTTAAGAAGAGACATGAAATCTATACTCCTATGCTTATTTCTCTACATTGGTATTCTTTCTTGGTATGTTCTCAATAGTAGTTTACATATTGCAGGGTTGTTAGTCAGGTTGAATATCCTTCCTTGGTTGACTTGCGGGGGCTTCTTCTAGACCTAGTTGCACAACTCCTAGGTGCTTTATCCCGAATCAGGTAATTGATATTAGACCTTCTGATGATAGGACTGATGCAACCCTTATGGTGATTATAGTGTCTGGTAACACAAGTTTTATGCATTTCCTGACTTCCATATGGAGAATGTCAACTTTATACTATAGGTTTTTGGTTCATTTAGTGGAATTAGATTAGCATGTCATGCTCAGCGTAGTTGTTTCTAATTGCTCAATCCTTGGTGAACTTTGGTATGTTTGCCTCTTTATCTATCGATTATGCTGACTTGTTTGAGGCTATTTAACTGTATGCACTCTAACAAGGAAGAATTTCTGTCATGGAAAGAAAAAAATTGCTTGATCTTCCTAGCTGGAAAATCATCCAGTCTACGGTATCAGACTTGGCCTTTATTTTTTCTTCCTTTTGTTACGACATTTGTCACCCTTCTGGGTCTTTGTGTCTGAACTGTCTCAGTCGATGCCTTATTATGTACATAGTAGGTGTTAGCGTACTCGTATAGTCATGTGCTCAATCTTACTTTCCAATTCATTTGCTTTCTTGTTTCTTAAATTTATTTTAAGTTGCATCTCAACAAGTTGTTAATCAATTATTCACAAATTAAATTGTTTTGGAAATAATTACCAAAGAAAATAGCAAATAAATGATAATGAGTGAACATTTTCATGCCGCTGACTGGCTTTCCGACCTATATTGTTTCTTTTGTTTGGCCTGTTGATTGTGTGTTTTTACCTTCTTTGTGTGGTTATTATTATGTGTGAAGCCTATTGCCCTATGTAATGGAATCACCGATTCTCCTGGTGATCAATTAATTCGGTTGAGGCTCAGAATAATCTGCATTATACTTTCGGGGTATGCATCTAGAACACCATATGTTCTTCAATCAAATTAATTTGTGCTAATGAGTGAATATGATTTGTAGCAGTTTTCATGCTTAGTTCTGTACTTGTATAGTAAAATTAAATGGTTTTTGAGAATGCATTCATTTTCTCTTAATAGGTTTAGTTCCGTGACAGAGCGCTTTTTCATGGAACTAAATACTCGTCGGATTGATACAAGTGTTGCTCGAGGTGAAACACTTAGCATCATGAATGGGATGCGCTACCTAAAACTTGGAGTACGTATCAAGTTTTTATTGTGAAGTTTTTATTGCAAGAATGTAGTTTATAACACTAAGCTGACTTCCAGGTTAAGACTGAGGGTGGTCTGAATGCATCGGCCTCTTTTGTGGCAAAAGCAAACCCTCTGAATCGTGCTCCCCATAAGCGGAAAAGTGAACTTCACCATGCGCTGTGCAATATGCTTTCAAATATTCTAGCACTGCTTGCAGATGGTGGAAAAGGGCAATGGCCTCCTTCTGGTGTAGAATCTGCACTTACCTTTTGGTATGACGCTGTTGCACAGATAAGAGCGCAGCTCATGCATTGGATGGACAAGCAGAGCAAGCATATAGCTGTGAGGAAATCATAGACCCACCCATATACTATTCTTTTTTTCTTCCTTTCGTATTATGAAATTCTGAGGTTGTCATCATTTTGTAATCTGATATGGGAAGAAACCTCTTACCTTACAGGATTTTTTTAACTATGAAAATGTTTTTTTCTTGCGAAATTGTTTTTGTCCCTTTGTTAGATTACCAAGTGTCACTTTGTCGAAGACAGAACCTCCAAATTGATTTATAGTACAAATCCAAAGCAGAAAGAAAATGATTGCTTTCTAAAATCTTCTAAATTTGATAAATTGTAACTTTTCCCCTTTTTTCCCTTCAGTAGGCATTAGTTCTCATTATTTGTTATGGTTCAGATGACTTTTTCTCATTTGATTTGACTCCATCAACTTTTGTTCTTTTTGTAGTTGGGTCTGTTAATCCATTCCTACTCTACGCCCAAAAGTCGGATCACTTACATAGAAGCATAGGCAGGATTTACAATTATATCACAGGAAATTCTAACATTTCCTAACAAGTAACAAGTCAGCTAATAAAATTGAATCAATTTGCCAGAATCATATTGATTTAGTTCAGTGAGTTCCTTCCAGGCTTCAATGCAGATGACTACAATATGGTGAGCTTTTAGGAGCAAAATATCAGAGAGCTTGCTTTACTGTAATTCACAAAGTCTTCTGTTGTGCTTTCCTTGAAGAGATTATAAGAGCCAGAATCAGAAAAAAACATCACTTTCAAAGCCAGCACTATATGTTAGCACTTGAAGGGTTGTTTTACCCACAAAAAAAGTTCTAAGATCGAGTGTGATAATCACTTTGTGTTAACTGACAAGCAGAAAATTGTGAGCTTGTGGGTTCGAATCTGAGGGCAATTACTTTGCGCAAATATCCCCAAAGGCCAGGTCTGTATTGAGTCCGCTCCTTCCAACACCCTTGGTAACGAGGACCTAATTGTGTAATGACACTTCTGTGTTAATATCGTCTTGTGCGATATATGGAATTGTTAATTGGAAAGTTTTCACTACGAGGCTTGGAACTTTGGAAGCAATATTATGGGTAACTTGTAAGCTGACATATTAAAATTCGATCCAAATATTGGATAGAGAATTTACTACTGTATGATCTTACTTATGTTGTGGTCTAACTAGACTGTCGTTTATTTGGTACTGAAGTTACTCTTTTGCAAAATTATAAATGGAATGAAATTTATCTGGCATTTCAATTTTAATAAAGTTTCCTTTCTTCCTCCATTTTGACTGTTCTTTCTGTTAGGTTGGTTACCCTTTGGTGACTCTTCTTCTCTGTCTTGGCGATCCTAATGTTTTTCTCAGTACCTTTGGCACTCACATGGAGCAACTGTACAAGCATCTCAGGGTAAGTTATGTAATGCTGTGTCCACTCTAGGGGACAGGCAAAACATGTGCTCGTTTTGTTTTGTTCTGTTGGGGGGTAGGAGACATCATGTTGTATTTCTGGAGTTCTGTATAAGATATAATTTAAGGCTTTTATGCAGGATAAAAACCACCGCTTCATGGCCTTGGACTGTCTTCATCGTGTATTGAGGTTCTACTTGAGTGTTCACGGGCATTCTCAGCCTCCAAATCGTGTATGGGACTATCTAGACAGTGTGACGTCACAACTTCTAACAATTCTGAGGAAAGGAATGCTTACACAGGATGTCCAACATGATAAACTTGTTGAATTCTGTGTAACAATAGCTGAACATAACCTTGATTTTGCCATGAACCACATGATATTGGAATTGCTTAAGCAAGATAGTCCTAGTGAAGCAAAGGTTATTGGTCTTCGTGCTTTGCTTGCCATTGTTATGTCTCCTACAAGTCGGCATGTGGGATTGGAAATTCTTCATGGTGATTGATGACTCATTTTGTAACCTCTAATGTTCTGTGGTCACACCTAATCTTGTTGCTGAACTTTTTTTTAACTCTTATTGACTTTGTTGTGGTTGGCAGTTCATGATATCGGCCACTACATCCCAAAAGTGAAGGCAGCGATCGAGTCTATCTTGAGGTCTTGCCATAAAACCTATAGTCAGGCTCTTCTTACTTCTTCAAGGACCACCATAGGTGATCCTTCTCTATTTCTAAAATCTTTATGTTGTATATAGAGCCTCAGCTATATATATAGTTAGGAGGATGAGAAGTTACAGCTTACAACTTTTTTGGTGATCTTTCTACATATGTTGAAGATTTGGATTATTTGCTTTATCAAGTTTTTAGCTGGACCTGTTCTCAGTCACCTCTTATCTTCTCATAAAAGAACATTGAAAAAAAAGATTAGTTGCTCATCAATGGGTGCAGAGTTGAGATTCCGTTCCTTTTCATTTAATTCTCCAACGGCCATAAGCTTGTTACTCGGATAATGTGCATCAGATTGGTGGTTTTCGACTACTGTAACATGATTTTTACTGTCTTTCCTGCTGCCAATTTAGTTGCCTTGGAGTCATATATTGTTTTTTACCTTCCTGAAATCATTTGTTCTTGAAATCCTAGTAATTTATGCTTTCACTGCTGGAATGGCTCACACAAAATGTATTGTATGCTTCTCCAGATGCTGTAACGAAGGAAAAGTCGCAAGGGTATCTTTTCAGGTCGGTGCTCAAGTGCATACCGTACCTAATTGAAGAAGTTGGCAGAATTGATAAGATCACCGAAATCATACCTCAGCATGGCATGAGCATTGATCCTGGTGTTCGTGAAGAAGCAGTACAGGTGCTGAGCCGGATTGTGAGATATCTTCCCCATCGGCGATTTGCAGTTACGAGGGGGATGGCCAACTTCATTCTACGGCTTCCTGATGAGTTTCCTCTTTTCATTAAAACGTCATTGGGACGCCTATTAGACCTTATGCGTTTCTGGAGAGCTTGTCTGTGTGATGATAAGATAGAGCATGATGCTCCTGATGCAAAGCATGTGAAAAGGAGTGAGGGATTTAAGAAGTCTTCCTTTCATCAGTCCGGAGACACAGCTGAATTTCGTGCTTCAGAAATAGATGCAGTTGGTCTTATTTTCCTGAGTTCTGTGGATAGTCAGATTAGGCATACGGCATTGGAGTTACTACGTTGTGTCCGTGCCTTACATAATGATTTACGCGAGCTTTCCATACAAGAGAGATCAAAGCAAATTTTGAAATATGAAGCTGAACCAATATTTATTATTGATGTTTTAGAAGAGAATGGGGTGTGTTAAACTTTTACCCTCTTTTATCTTCTCCTCCATTTGTTTTGTATTTTTATTTGCATTTCAAGTATAGTTTATTTATTTATTTTCTTAATTTTTTTTAAATTTGAAACTTATGATTCTTGCAGGATGACATCGTTCAGTGCTGCTACTGGGATTCTGGGCGTCCATTCGATTTAAGACGGGAATCTGATGCAGTACCTCCAGATGTGACACTTCAATCCATACTGTTTGAGAGTCCAGATAAGAACAGATGGGCTCGATGTCTCAGTGAGCTTGTCAAATATGCTGCTGAGCTCTGCCCAAGCTCTGTCCAGGAAGCAAAGTAAGTAAATTTACAATTTGACATGCGACATGTTTTGCTGAACATTGATTTTTTTCTCCAAAATATTACTGTCATAATGGCTATTACTATAATGATGTTAATGTGCCAGTACTATCAAAGTGACTTAATTTTCTGAAGTGCTTGTTGAACTTTTGCTATTTTAGGGTGGCTCAATCATCTCTCTCTCTCGCTCTCTCTCTCCTGTCACTGTTTTTAGCTGGCCTAGCTTGTAGGCTAGGCTCACCCGGCATTTGTACCTGTCACGGTTTGAACCCTCCCAACATTTCTTAATTTTGGGGGAAGGCAGGGAGAAGGAGGGTTGAGGAGGGTCACTATAACTATGACCTTGAAGTCTCTCTCTCTCTCTCTTAAAATAGATTTCTGCTATATAGGATATCAACTTTCCTAGAAGACCATTTCTTGTCGTTATGGCAAAAGGTTAGACAGGAAAGTTTGACATGGGAGTCTGAGTCTATGAGAAGCCATTTTGTTGTAAATAGTGCATGCCAATGACGTCAAAGATCAGTTTTGATCTAGTTACCCCTCTCAGAACCTGCATTGGCATGAACACTGGGTAATGACCTTTTAGTATTTTGGTTAGTATGACTCTCATTTCTGATTTAAAATATTGATAGAAATGTTGGTAATTATTGCCCAGAAAACATGAATTGTCCTCTGGCTATGTTGCTGGTATCATGCTGTCTTTATTGATGGCATCCTAGTTTATGATCCAGAAGTGATTATAGAGTTTGAAAACAACTCATTAGCATCTTGATTCTCAGGTTAGAGGTTGTTCAGCGTCTTGCTCATATCACACCTGTTGAGTTGGGTGGGAAGGCTCATCAATCACAGGATGCAGATAGCAAACTAGACCAGTGGCTTATGTATGCAATGTTTGCATGCTCATGTCCGCCAGACAGTAGGGAAGTTGGCAGCTCAGCAGCAACCAGAGAACTTTTCCATCTTATTTTTCCCTCATTAAAATCAGGATCCGAAGCGCATGTGGTAAGTATTCTCAACAAACTGTTATATAATCTGGATGATATCATGCAACTTGTCGTGATTGGGTGACGTAGGATATATGTACGGGAGAGCACCTACAAGCTATGACATTTCATTTTTTTCAGTGCAACGGGGAAAGGGGTTTTCAGGGCTAATTAGTGTTGGTTTTGTGGCCAGACAGAAGGTTGGTGGAAAGATGGAGTCTTGGTAGTTTTATGGATGTAGGAAAGCGGTGGGGTATTTGGGTTTGTACAGTGATAACGAAGAGTGATGTTTTGTGGCTGTTTTGGGATTGAACCATTCCAGGAAATAGTTGAAAGGATATTTTTGTGGATTTTGGGTTTCTAAAAATGAATGATTGAAGAAGTGATGAAGACTGCAGAGCATGGCAACAAAAGGAACAGATTTAGAGTTTCACGTGGAGCTTATTTGAGAGCTTGGCAATCACTTGAAAAGCAAGCACTTTTCTACCCATTTTCTTCCATTAAGCCCACACTATGCTTTACGTAATTAAACTCCTATTTCTATAATATTTCAAAAACAAAACTCATGGAAAAATCTAATGTAGGCTTCTTTCCTAGTGTCCGGAAGCTACATTACATCAAGATGAAAAGGTGTTGTGCTTGCACGAGGTGTTATATTTCTGGAAATCCAGAATTATGATGTAAGAAATTTCTTGATTGTGACCTCTTTAATATATTGGGGATAGAAAGAGTGCAGAGAGGTTAGGTAAAGGGATAGCGTTTTGAAAGTATGCCTATAGTTAGGCAAATGAAATGAAATTACTAATTTTTTGCCTCATCAATTTAAAGGAAGAGAACAATAAGAAGAAAAAGAATAGCATAGGCATTGCATTTAGGATCATGGTTGCTTCGTACAATCCCAACAGGCTTCAAAAATTCTTTATTAAATGTCCATCTGTGAAACTTATAAAGAAATTATACATAAACCAACAAAAGTTCAACTGCAATCACTCAGTACGAAAAAACTCTTTTATTGGGTAAATACCAGTACCTCGAGCCAAAACTATGACCATGGACCAGTATACAGCCCATGTCCACCATATTTGGAATTTTCAAAGCATATATGCTCCAACACATAAAGAAAAATATATAAATGACCAACTTGACTTTGTAAGATCTATTGTGAGCTCCTTAGCATGCTAACCCAGTAAACTGACAGATTATCTGCTGGCTACTGAAGTTGGTGGAAGTTTCTTGCATGTTTACTGCATATACTCACCTTGCTGGGATTCTTTTCCTTGAAATCATTCTTTCATTTGCTAAGCATAGTCTATGGCACTATTGACAGTGTCTACGGGGTTGCTTTAATTTATTTAGAGGCAAACAAAGATTGATCTGAGCTTGAAAACCATCCTGCACATTTTTTTTGGATGCAAACTTTGTGAATTATTTGATTAAGGAGATGTGTCCAAAAACCTACTCTGTCTTCCTCCATAATTGAAAATTGTGGGTATTGGCCAACTTTACGTATGTACGTACTGCTAAGATGGTTATGTGGGATGCACTCCTGCAACTTGCTTTCTGCATGCTTGTTATGACCAATCAGCTTCAGGATTTTATGACTTACGTGCTTCGACATTTGTTCCTTATTGTCAAATTGGCTCATTTTCTTTCTTCTCTCAGCATGCAGCTACTATGGCTCTTGGCCACTCACATCTAGAAGTGTGTGAGATCATGTTTGGTGAGCTTGCATCTTTTATTGATGACGTTTCTTTGGAAACAGAGGGAAAACCAAAGTGGAAGGTATAGTTGATGTTTAAATGCCTCAAGGGTCAATTGTATTTTTATTTATTTTATTTTTTATTCCCTCTTATTTTTTTCTGTGGACTTTGGTTGGAAAGGGTTGGTTAGACTGGGGCCTACTATGCATTTTATCCTCGAGTTCTTTTAAATCTTCACGTTCAGAACACCAATTGCCAACTATAGCGTTAATAATTTATGTGGTTTTTTGAACTGGAAAACGTAATCATTTTTTGAGTGTGACAGTTCAAAAAAGTCATCCCAAAATGGTAGAGCATAATTATGCTGCTAACTAAAAATAATGATGGTATAGCTCTTTCAATCATCAATATTGAGGTTATTGACTGTTATTCAGGTGTAGCAGAATTATTAGGAGATAACCACCTACTGAGAATTAAATGGTGATGTGTGACAGTACATGAATTGGTGGAATATCTAGGCAAGGAATACAAAAGGCAACAGATTGAATGTCAATAATATGTCAGGTTGCTATTAAATTGCTTGGTCTTAAGGCCCACGTGAGGGGTTACACCAGTTCTTGTCAAATATTATGCTGCTTTTGCAAGAATATGTCATATTCCTTTCATTTTGTCATACACCTGGAGGATCTCCCACCCGAGACCGCTGGAGTCCATTTATGAAATTTAGAGGCAGACCTTTAGAAAAGGGAAAAGATTAAAGAAATTGGATTATTGCCCTGAACATTATGTTGTTGTATCATGTAAATTCAGTTCAATTATGAGTTCATAACCCCTTCATATTGACATGATCATCATATCTTGCATCTTTTTTCTTTATAACCCAGTATGACAGTGACCTGCATACATGGAAGTAGACTCTGCCCTTGATGCTTACTTAAGTTGATGCATTCCCCTTTTTGCTTCCAGTGACATGAATTACATAAAATGGCACTTATATTGATGCAGAGCCAAAAGTCCCGTCGTGAAGAACTTCGCATCCACATTGCAAATATATACCGTAGTGTTGCAGAGGATATCTGGCCAGGTATGCTTGGCCGTAAACCAGTTTTTCGTCTTCATTGTTTAAAGTTCATTGAAGAAACAACCAGACAGATCTTAACGGCACCAACTGAGAGCTTTCAAGAAATTCAACCTCTCCGTTACGCACTTGCTTCTGTTCTAAGATCTCTGGCCCCTGAATTTGTTGAGTCAAAATCAGAGAAATTTGACATCAGGACTAGAAAGCGACTGTTTGATCTTCTTCTCTCCTGGTGTGATGACACTGGGAGTACATGGAGTCAGGATGGTGTTAGTGAGTATCGCCGTGAAGTTGAACGTTACAAATCTAGTCAGCACACTCGGTCAAAAGATTCTAGTGACAAATTTTCATTTGATAAAGAAGTAAGTGAACAAGTTGAGGCAATCCAGTGGGCCTCCATGAATGCAATGGCTTCACTACTATATGGGCCTTGCTTTGATGACAATGCAAGAAAAATGAGTGGTCGGGTAATATCCTGGATTAATAGTCTGTTCATCGAGCCTGCGCATAGGGCTCCATTTGGTCATTCACCAGCTGATCCAAGAACCCCATCTTACTCCAAATACATGGGAGAAGGTGGGCGAGGAGCCGCTGGACGTGATAGGCATAGGGGTAGCCACCTTCGTGTCTCCCTTGCAAAATTGGCTTTGAAGAATCTTCTTCTTACAAATTTGGACTTGTTTCCTGCTTGCATTGATCAGGTAATTTTGTCTCTTTTGTATGGCAGCACATCATGACAAGTATACATAATCGGAGACAACCTGCTGGCTGTTTCCTGTGGTGACCCTTTGTCTTCTATGTGCACCACTTCCCAAATAGTGTCTTGTGTAAAAGAACTTGGACTGTCTTCCTGATGCGGTGATCCTTTGATGTGACGTGTTTTAAGAGTGAAACCAACAAAACTACCTCGATTACCTGATTAATAATGGTGACCAGACAGATGCAAGCCCACAAGTCTTTGGTTTTTCCCAACAGTCAGGCTGTTTGATTCAGCAATTAATAACCAAAGAAAAAGTCAGAGGTGCGGAAGTATCTTTTGTTGTCCTTGGTGTTTCATGTTTGAGCCCTGTCCTGGTTGATCCATTTTATTATATCCTCGAGCTTTCAACTTGAGCACCATCCCTGAGTGGCAGCTACAAGGAGGAACCTTCTTGTTTGTTATACTTTGCTTGCTAGTTTTAGTTGTTGTCTAATTGCTGTCTTTTATTAGTTCTTGTGTTATCTTACGTGGAACTAAAAACTTCATATCTTCTTCAGTGCTACTATTCTGATGCTGCCATAGCTGATGGTTACTTCAGTGTGCTGGCTGAAGTCTACATGCGACAAGAGATACCAAAATGTGAAATTCAGAGACTGTTGAGCCTGATCCTTTACAAGGTGGTGGACCCATCTAGACAAATCCGAGATGATGCCCTTCAGATGCTAGAGACACTTTCTGACCGTGAATGGGCTGAGGATGGCAATGAGGGCTCGGGAACTTATCGGGCTGCTGTGGTTGGCAACCTTCAGGATTCCTACCAACAGTTTCAATACAAACTCTCGTGCAAACTGGCCAAAGATCATCCTGAGCTAAGCCAGCTTCTCTGTGAGGAGATCATGCAAAGGCAACTTGATGCTGTTGATATAATTGCACAGCATCAGGTTCTAACCTGCATGGCTCCATGGATTGAGAACCTCAATTTCTGGAAACTCAAGGACTCTGGTTGGAGTGAAAGATTGTTGAAAAGCCTTTACTACGTGACATGGCGACATGGTGACCAGTTTCCTGATGAAATTGAGAAGCTCTGGAGCACAATTGCTAGCAAGCCCAGGAACATTAGTCCGGTGCTGGATTTCTTGATCACGAAAGGAATTGAAGATTGTGATTCAAATGCATCAGCGGAAATAAGTGGGGCATTTGCTACATACTTCTCAGTGGCTAAGCGGGTAAGTTTATATTTAGCCCGGATTTGTCCACAACGTACAATTGATCACTTGGTTTACCAATTAGCTCAGCGGATGCTTGAGGATAGCCTGGAGCCGCTAAGATCAAATGCAAATAAGGGTGATGCTAGTGGATCTTTTGTGTTGGAATTCTCTCAGGGACCAGCAATAGCCCAAATTGCATCTGTTGTAGACAACCAGCCTCACATGTCACCCTTACTTGTTCGGGGATCTCTTGAGGGTCCCCTCAGAAACACCAGTGGAAGCTTGAGCTGGAGAACAGCAGCTGTGGGAGGCCGAAGTGCCTCTGGCCCATTGAGTGCAATGCCTACTGAGTTGAATATTGTTCCTGTTACTGCTGGCCGGTCAGGCCAACTCCTTCCAGCTTTGGTAAACATGTCAGGGCCATTAATGGGGGTCCGAAGTTCGACAGGGAGCTTGAGGAGTCGCCATGTCTCTCGAGACAGTGGAGACTACTTCATTGACACGCCTAATTCTGGGGAAGATGGGTTGCATTCTGGAGCGACAACACATGGTGTAAATGCTAAAGAACTTCAATCCGCCTTACAAGGGCATCAGCAACATTCACTTACTCATGCAGACATAGCATTGATTTTGCTAGCAGAAATTGCATATGAAAATGACGAGGATTTTCGGGAACACTTGCCTTTGCTCTTTCATGTCATATTTGTCTCCATGGATAGTTCGGAAGATATAGTTCTGGAGCACTGCCAGCAGCTGCTGGTTAATTTATTATACTCCCTTGCAGGCCGGCACTTGGAGTTGTATGAGGTTGAAAATACTGATGGGGAGAACAAGCAACAAGTAGTAAGCCTGATCAAATATGTCCAGTCAAAGCGAGGAAGCATGATGTGGGAGAATGAGGACCCAACAGTTGTCAGGACTGAGCTCCCAAGTGCAGCACTCTTGTCTGCCCTTGTGCAAAGCATGGTGGACGCAATCTTTTTCCAAGGAGATCTTCGAGAAACTTGGGCAGCAGAGGCACTCAAATGGGCCATGGAGTGCACATCAAGACACCTTGCCTGCCGTTCACACCAAATTTATCGTGCATTGCGGCCCCGTGTGACGAATGATGCATGTGTATCACTCCTCCGCAGCCTTCACAGATGTCTAGGAAATCCAGCACCCACAGTTTTGGGTTTTGTTATGGAAATTCTGTTGACATTGCAAGTGATGGTGGAGAATATGGAGCCAGAAAAGGTAATTCTTTACCCTCAGCTGTTCTGGGGGTGTGTTGCCATGATGCACACAGACTTTGTTCATGTTTACTGCCAGGTGCTTGAGCTCTTCTCTCGTGTGATTGATCGTTTATCATTTCGGGATAGAACGACCGAAAACGTGCTCCTGTCGAGCATGCCCCGGGATGAGCTCGATATGAGCATCTGTGACGGTACTGACTTTCAGAGGACGGAATCAAGCAATGTCTGTGAGACATCACCATCCAGTGGGAAGGTGCCAGCCTTTGAAGGGGTGCAGCCTCTTGTTCTTAAAGGACTCATGTCGACCGTAAGTCATGGTGTCTCTATTGAGGTTCTCTCGTGTATCACTGTTCATTCTTGTGACTCAATCTTTGGGGATGCAGAAACACGCCTGTTGATGCACATCACAGGCTTGCTGCCCTGGCTCTGCTTGCAGCTAAGTCAGGATGCAGTGGTAGGCCCTGCTTTGCCTATCCAGCAGCAGTACCAAAAGGCTTGCTCTGTTGCAGCCAATATTGCAATTTGGTGTCGAGCGAAGTCATTGGATGAACTAGCCACTGTATTTATCGCTTACTCCCGTGGTGAGATCAAGAGCATAGACAATCTACTTGCATGCGTATCACCACTATTATGCAATGAGTGGTTCCCAAAACACTCAGCTTTAGCGTTTGGGCACCTGCTGCGACTTCTGGAGAAAGGGCCAGTTGACTATCAGCGTGTAATACTTCTCATGCTCAAGGCATTGCTCCAGCATACTCCCATGGATGCTGCTCAGAGCCCGCATATGTATGCAATTGTGTCCCAGCTGGTGGAAAGCACATTGTGCTGGGAGGCACTTAGTGTGTTGGAAGCCCTCTTACAGAGCTGTAGCTCTGTGCCGGGTTCCCATCCACATGATCCTGGTGCATTTGAGAATGGACATGTCACAGACGAAAAGCTTCTTGCTCCTCAGACCTCATTCAAGGCTCGGAGTGGACCGTTACAGTATGCACTAGGATTAGGGCTTGGTGCAGGTTCCACGCCAGCTCCACAAGGCAGTGCAACTGAATCTGGGATGTCACCTAGAGAGCTGGCATTGCAAAATACGCGTCTGATCCTTGGGCGGGTGCTTGACAGCTGTGCGCTCGGGAGGAGGAGAGATTACAGAAGGCTGGTGCCTTTTGTTACCAATATTGGATACCCATAACCGGCATATTCTTGTTTCCCCAACACGCGTTTGGGTGGGATGGACTGCCGGAATTGCTAGTTTTTGGTAGTGGTGGTAGCATGTAACATATTGCTTTGTAGTTTTAGTATTTAGGGTGCACCCTCTTCTCTCCCTGCCATCTTTAGTAGATATTCTGTAGCACTCTTTTATTGTTGGTCATATAAAATTGTTATACTACACTTAGTGTGATCGAAGCAATTTCATTCCAATATAAGGAGCTGTGAATTTCATCCTTCGTGACACAGGATGAGATATCCTTGTGCACACCTAACTCCAGGTTTCGTGGTACGGGTGTATTTGCAAGATCCAGGATGAAAGAATAAATTTAAGGAGCCACAAAGCTACGTATTATCTCATAAAGCTCGTTTTTGCGCCAATTTCGTCACTCCACAATACCCATAACTTCCTGATCTCTCTATCTCTCTCAAAGAAGCTCCATCGCACCCCGAATTTCGTCTTCATCATCACACCGAAGCTTCATTGTCAACCCATGTATGGAGTTCTCTCTCTCGCGCGCACACACAAAAACTCTGTATTTATACCACAGAAAAATCCACCAAAAAATCATTGAAATCCCAACGAAAAACCCAATAAAAAACTAATGAAATCCTACTAAAAAACTCACAAAAAACTCATAAAAAATTTACTGAAATTCCACAAAAAACCCACTGAATTCAGTTTGGATTCGAAATATGCAAATGAGTTTATGGGTTTGATTCATCTCGTGGTAAAATTTTGGTTTTCTAATGGGTTTTCTTGATTGCTTTTGTCTGCATTTGGGTAACGTGTAATTGAATTGATCTTCCAGATTTTTTATTTTGATCTTCAGTCTTAGAATCTTATAATGATCTTCAATTATAATTCTCCATAGATATCCACTATTTATGCATATCTATTTGTTGTTATGGGTTTGGTGTGTAGTTTCTTTGAGTATATGAAGTACATTCAAATGGGTAGTTGCTTCATAGAGTTGCAAGAAACTATTTTTGCTGTGGTTTGTTCCGCATAGGGAGGTGAAGAGTTTATGTGATATTCCGGATTGTGAATTGTGATTGAATTTGTGAATTGTGGTTGTAATTTGAAAATTTTGATTTAGAGATTTATGAAAATTTTGATTTAGAGATTTATGAAAATTCTGAGTAAGGAATTAGTTGAAATAGTTAGTTAAAATAGAAAGCGTTGTTGGAGTGAATTTAGTAGGAGTTGCTCTTTAAAATAGATAGTATAATAAAAAATGTTATTTTGACTAAATATTTTATCTAGTATCCTTGAAGTTGTTCTAATTGTACTCTTCAAAATAGTTAGTCAAAATATATTAAAATATTATATTCTTTATTCTAAACAAACATTTTTATCAAAAATATTGCATAGCTTGACACGTCACTAAAATGTAAAATAACTAGCTTCTTGGAGTGCAAAAAAAGTGATTTGACTCTTCAAATGTAAAATAACTAGCCAAATAGGCTATCTAAATTTAGAGAACCATTTAGCCTAAAGATAAAATAGCTAGCCAAATAGCTAACCCCTTAGAGTAAAATTTTATGATTTGACTCTTTATTTTAGCTAACAAATATAAAATAATTAGCTCCTTGGAGATGCTCTAAACCCATCGTAGATGAAACAAATAGCAGAATCAAAACATGGGAAGAAAGAAAAGAGCATATAACATAGCCAAGGTATACGTTTGTATGTCTATACCTTCATTCCAATCCCACTAACAACTTCTACAATTAAACAAACTGCAATACAACAACGCACAGGAAGAATACAGAGTCCACATTGCATATAGGCCTCTGTATACTTTCAGCAAGGCAACTCAACTTCAAACGTTGAGCAGCGCACTTACCTTATTGAAACTCGACTAATCAGACCATAGAAAACTCTGAATTCCCCATTCAATGCAATTGAACAAACAGCTTCTACAATTAAACAAACTGCAATACAATAATGCACAGGAAGAATACAGAATCCACATTGCATATAGGCTTCTGTATACTTTCAGCGAGGCAACTCAACTTCAGGCGTTGATCAGCATACTTACCTTATTGCCTTCAGGGTGTCTTCATGGTAAAAAGAGGTCATCACTGCCAGGTCCATTACTGCAGTGCCCACAAACAGGAGAATTCATTCGCGTGATGGGTTTTTCTTGAACAAGGAAAAGGCATCGCTATAAATGGCCACCAGGTTTGAGAAGACAGCAAGGACAATCATGAAAATACACAAAATCTTGTCCTTCTTTGTTGCTATGCCATGATGGTCCCTGAAATTGCATAAAAACCATACCATTCAATTCAAGAGTACGAAATGTCGACCACAGTTCACAGAAGTTTGGACCTTGCTTCAGAAGACTATAACTTAACATCATTCAAAGACTCAAAATGAGTAAAATATTCTTTTGATATAGAACAATCCTCAGAAACCCTGATAAATAGGGTAGAAGCAGGACAGTTGGCATATAATGTGTTACTTGGTACTAACCACTGTTTCAGTGGTTAAAATTCGGCCTTAAATTCTCACACTAAGTTCCAGTATTGAAAATAGGATACCTGATCTTCCAATTAAATCCAGCAAGAAAATTGGTAGCTTACCTAAGAGTAATGGCAGCAGGAAGGATGAACCCAATGCAAACTGCTGCAGTTGCTCCTGTGAACTGAAAAACATCCCAAATGCTGGGTATAAAATTTGCCCCCAAGAAGATGAGAGTAATTAGCCCAGCACTGATTAATGCAAATCTAAAGTTGTCCGAAGTCAAAGGCCTGGCCGAAGGGAAGAGGAGGTCGTTCAAGTTCAACCGCAATGGATAGAAAACAATGGGAAAGACAAGCATCAGGTGGGCAGCATAGCTAACACGCACAGCATCACTAAGCAGGGAGCCATACGGAATTCCAAGGTCAGTGTCGAAGTTGGCGAGCACATCATCAAGAGTAGCATCACCGAACAGAAGGAATCCAAATAGGCTAGTCAGTACATACACAGTTGAGCAGAGAGCAAGCGAGGCTCGCACAACTGATTTTATCTGTTTGTTGTCTTCAAGTTCATTGTCTATGGAGTGAACTGCAAAATTTTCCCAGAAAGATCAGCTCCTTGTAATGTTAGCACCTCCAAATGAAAAGCCACAACTGATTTCTAAGGGATGGAATCAAAATGATAAAATTACTTCGGATACCAATTCGAGCCTTTAATGGAAGGTATATGATTGCAGATGCCAATACCTTGTATAACTGGAACATTATATAGGAATCATGTGGCTGAAATGATAACAAATCGGTTGCCTCAGACACAGACTATACAATAATGCATCAAGTCATTAATTTCAGGGTAAAAGGCACCAATAGTCCCTAAGGTTTGACATGTATTGCACTTTCGTCCCTAAACTTTTAATTTCGTCAATTTCGTCCTTAATGTTTATACATTGACCCACTTTGGTCTTTACCCCTAACTTCCGTCCAAAAAACTAACGGAAAACGTCATGTGCCAAGCACATGAGGGTATTAAGGGACATTTTGGTCATTATACTTTCAAACCTTTGGGCATATATGTAAAAATAAAATAGTCTCAGAAATAAAAAAAAAAACCCCATCTCTGTCTCTTTTCCAACCCATCTCTATCTCTTTTCCAACTCATTTCTCTCTCTTCAGCCAGCAACCACCACATCTCTCTCTCTCTGCGCAAGACTCCATAGCTGGAATCAAGCTCCATCATCCACCACCGTTGGAATCAAGCTCCACCATCCACCACCGCTGGAATCAAGCGCCACCACCCACCACCGCTAGAATCAAGCGCCACCACCAATCACCACCGCTGGAATCAAGCGCCACCACCCACCATCGTTGGAATAGAGCGCCACCACCCACCATCGCTGGAATCGAGCTCTACCACCCACCACCACTGGAATCAAGCTCCACCATCCACCACCGTTGGAATCGAGCGCCGCCACCATCCACCACCGTTGGAATCGAGCGCCGCCACCATCCACCACCGTTGGAATCGAGCGCCACCACCCACCACCGTTGGAATCGATCGCCACCACACAAATACAGTACACACCATAACCTAAACAACCATTGCAAAACCCATATGCCTGAAACCACCCCTAAAAATCTCTTTGATTTTTATTTCATTTTTGGTTTCGATTTCGATTTCGATTTTGAATTCAAACTTGATTTCAAAATAATTGGGGTTTGATTGCCCATGGAGGTCTTGAAAAATCCAGTTCTAAATCTATGTGGGTGTATGTGACTGTGGGTTTTGTGGGTGTGGATGTGTATTTGTGGGTTTGTGTTTGTGGATGTGTATTTGTGATTTTTGTGTTGAGTTTGAGGGTGGAGACATAGTAATGAGAGAGGAGAGAAGGGGATGTGTTGGGTTTTGGGGGTGGAGACGCAGTAGAGAGAGAGAGGGAGGGAGAGGGAGATGTATGTGTGTGAGGAAGAGAGAACTCAGAAGGATTTATGCATGTGTGAGGAGAGAGAAGAGAAAGGAAGAAGAAGGTGGGTGTTTGGGTCCAAGGATAATTGTGTTTGGATGTATAAATAGTTGTAAAATACCAAAAATATCCCTTAATACTCTCATGTGCTTGGCACATGACATTTTCCGTTAGTTTTTTGGACGGAAGTTAGGGGTAAGGACCAAAGTGGGTCAATGTATAAACATTGAGGACGAAATTGACGAAATTAAAAGTTTAGGGACGAAAGTGCAATACGTGTCAAACCTTAGGGACTATTGGTGCCTTTTACCCTTAATTTCATTAACCAAAAACACTTGTTATCTGAAAACATTATTTAGGTTAAGAAATAAACGCTTTTCCGAATAAAATTGCCTCCAGATTGATCAGCCCAGGGGCACAACTAAAAAGTGGCTGTGTGTAATAAAAGTGAATTCAAGTCACCTGATCTGAACTGCTTATTTAGTAGTCTAGTCTTGACATCCCAGATGAAAACAGGATGCTTGCATATAATTAATAATATAAGCTAAAAATTAGCTTACATACCATTGTAGTGGCAGATGTATGCAGTGACAAGAACAGGGACAACGGTGAAGAGATTCAAGAACGATGTCAAATCATAAACATCAGGAAGCAATCTAGGCATCAAAATGCTTCCACTTATCAACTTGAAAATGGTGATTCCTGCAGTAATAACCAGGAACACAACCGCTAGTCCAACTGATAAAGCAGAAGTGAATCTTAATGAATCTGCAACCACAAAAAAAGACACATATAATCACCACATCATAGTGTTAACCAAAACAATGTAACAATGGATGCTTTATTAGGGTATTCTGTGGCTGTGAAAATAAAAGGTTTCATATATCCTTGAAGGTAAAATAGAAGGTAAACACCATCAGAATATCGAGAGATTTCATTAAAGTGAATGACCACAAAATAAAGAAACAATTTCAAAAAGTATGAGCTTGCTAATAATTTCCGAATTCAAAAGAAAAAGCGAAGAAGTAAGAAAGAAAAGAAAAGAAAAGAAAAAGGACTCACCAATACGTTTTAAGCTTGCCAATGGAGCAAATATGGCAAGGGTAGCGACAAGAAGAACAAAGAAACGCCCATTCCACCAGTGCACTCCAAACCAACCTTCCAGGACACCAGCATGGTGAATTCCACTTGAGGTTGTTCCAGAAAGCACATCACCTATAAATACATGATTCAAGAAATTGCCACTAAATTATCTTGAGCTAATATACACATAAAAAGTAAGCAAAACTCACAAGATTGGCATGGTAATGGAATACTTAACGAATCAAAAACATTAATAATGACGAAAATTGAACTACAAGATGGCTGTTTGAAATTAAATCTTTACCAATAATGATCATGTGCACAACAAGAACACCAACATTATTGAACAAAACACATAATTAAGAAATTGCCACTAAATTATCTTGAGCTATACACATAACAAGTATTAAATCTCACAAGATTGGCATGGTAACAGAATGCTTAAGGAATCAGAAATATTAATAACGACGAAAATAAATCGACATTCGTGATGGCTGTTTGAAATTAAGCCTTACCAATAATGATCATGTACACAACAAGAACACCAACATTGTTGACCAAAATACATATTTGCAGCAACATTCTGCCATACTTGCCAAAAGCTTCACCCATTACACCTCCATAAGAAACCGTTTTGCCAGCTCTACTAAACCTGATCAACAACTCAATTGAAGCCTCTGTTAGAAATGCCATGAAGATGATCAAAGCAATTCCAAGAACAAGACCCAACACTTTCATAGTTGCGGGCAAGGCCATGATTCCTGCACCAACAATTGTGGTGGACAAATTGAACACTGCCCCACCAAAGGAAGCCCCATTGAACTCATCAAACCCACCATCTTCCTCTTGCTTACTGGGTAAGAGAGGGGCTTTCTCATCAACAACTTGCTTGCCCTTTCGAGATTTCTTCTCTTTAGCTGGTTTAAGACTTCCAATCGTCATCTTCTAATTCTTTAGCTCTTCAAGTAATGATTGAAACTTATTGACTGTTTAGGGAACAGCTCAAACTTCTTGGTTTTAACTGCAAGAAGACCTGTAAATAGAACTTGAAAAAATTAGTTTCAAAACTATTAGATGATTCAATTTTTCTACTTCAATTCCAATATTCCACAAAAGTAGAATTTTTAACCAAAGTCCTGAAGTAATTTGGGTCAAGTTTGTAAGAAGCTGAGTGTATAAAAGTTAATTCAGCATTTAACTTGGCAAGTAGATTTTCTTTTCAGAACTAAACAAGAAACTAACAGAGTGATCGAAAGATCTCCCTTGCTACGCCGGGGATGGGAATTTGAAGAGGTAGATCAACCAGAAATATTCCTAAAACGTTCCAAAAATCACTTGAAAATTCTCAAAGGAAACAATTGCTATCAAATATTTTCACAGAAAGTAATGTTTTGAAGACTGAAACGACTAGCACATACAATTCCAAAGCCTGAAACAGCGAAATTCAAAAAACCCAGTTCGCAAAAGCACTAAAATATCTGCATCTTACCTTAAATGGTTCAAATCAACTACAAAACCGATGGATTCGAACAAAATGGGGGCAAAAATTGAAACGGGTCGATATAAAACGCAAGACCCAGAAATTTAAGCGATCCCAATTGAGCTTCAAAATCAACAAAAACAAAGCAAAAGCTATCAACAGAACCACCCTACAAATGAGAGATTAAGAACAACGAAAGGAGAAGAAGAATGTCCTTTTGTAAATCAATGAGCTCAAGAGAAAAATTATTTAAAGAAGAATAAGAAGGGTAAAGGAAGACGTTCACGCAACTATATCGTATTCTATACGGACTGATTCTAAGGTACGACTTGACTGGAAAAAAAATCACGCGACGATAATTTGTAAAAACCTATGGTCCCGGTGGAATTACTGTTTGGTTTTTATAAATTAATATTGGGTTTGAATTTTATTAGGGTTTTTTAACATCGTCCGGTGACGTCTTTGTCAATGGATTTGTCCTATCCTATCACCTTCTGAAAACCCTAAAAACGAACAATCAAGGGTTTCAGGCAATTTTCAGTTGCAATTGGAGGAAAAACAAGTGATTTTCAGGTAATACCGTCAAGACTGAAACATCGGACTCGGAGATTGTAACATGTTGGGTAAATTATATCCACACCCCTTAAGATTTGTCTTATTAAAATAACACTCAGATGTTTCAGTAAATTCATTAAATTGTCTATTGGACCGATTTTGATGAATTTAGTTATTAGAATTTGATCTTTTTCACAAGTTAGAGCACTGTTCATTAGATTATAAGAGTTTAAACTAATTATTTATACTCCAACACGTCTTTTATATGTAGACTAAATTTTGGGTCTAACTCATAAATTTTTTTAATAATTAAGTTGGTAACGAGATTCGAATACAAAACTTTTTATTCTAATACTATATTACACAACCATCTCAAAGTTTAAACGGTTAGAAAAAATATAACTTATATCATATATATATACTAGTTATTCTCCGTGCCTGAAGACACGAAGTAATACAAAAAAATGGTCAACATATTTGTATTCACACTTAAAATCAAATTACAAACATAGAGGAGAGATAACAAAATTTAAGTATCAATTGTAATGGGGGTAAGCGGTGATAGTGGTGGTGGGAGACGGTGATGGTTGTGGTGGGTAAGACGACGATCGTGGTGGTGGTACCAACAATGGGTGGCAATGGTGATGGTGGTAGTGGGTTTTGAGTGACGATGATGGTAGTGACAACCGTGGGGTGGCAACGGTGGTGGTGGTGAGTGTGGGTGGTGGTGAACGACGGTGGTGGTGGGACGACGATGATGGTGATGGGCAACGATGTGTGCTTCTAGGCGACAGTGTGATGGGTGATAGCGAATGACGACGATGGTAAGTGTGGTGGGGGTAGGTGACAATGGGTGGCTGCAGTGGTGGGCAATAACAAATGATGGTGGTTGGTGTGGTGGGGTAGGTGACAGTGGCTGGTGGCGATGAGTGATGGTGGATGCTGACGGTGGTAGTGGGATGATGATGATAATGATAATAAATATAAGAATAAGATGATGATGGTGGTGGGTGGTGGTCATGGACGATGATGATAACAATCGGTGGTGAGTGATGATGGTGGTGATGGCGTTGGGGCAGTGGTGGGGTGGGGGTGGAGGTGGGGCAGTGGTGATGGTGGGGGTGGCAGTGGTGGGGTGGCGATGGTGGTGGTAGTGGTAGTTGTAATGGTCATGGGGGTGGTGGGGATGATAGGGGTGATGGTGGGACAATAACGGTAGTGGTAAGGTGCGACAGCGGTGGTGGTGGAAATGGTGGGACGGTGGTGGTAGTGGTAGTGATGATGGTGGGGTGGGTGGTGGTAGTGATGGGGCGGTGATGGTAGTGGTTATGGTGGTGGTAGCGGCGATGGTGGTGGTGTAGTGGGTATGGTGGCGGCGGCGATAATGATGGTGGTGGGGGTGGTGGTGGTGGTCGTGATGATGGTGGTGGAGCGGTGGGGGTGGTTGTGGTAAAAGTAGTGGTGAGACGGTTTCAAACACTAATTTTTTTTTTAAAGTACTTATGAGAAATAATTCCTAAAAGTATTTTTAAAAAGTCACTCCAAACACATCTTTAGAGGCCTATTGTTCCTATTAAATTTGAGGTGTTGATATTAGCCGTTATAACTTTAAAATAAAATTTAAAGTGATCTCAACCGCGAATCGTAAAAGTCATTTTGTTTATCTTTTGAGACTTGAATTGTATTGTACTTTATTATATAAATATATTAACATACAACTTGTTACCAACGGACATTTGGTCTAATGATATTTCTTTTCTTGTGAAGACTTTGCCTTCTTAAGGTCAAGAGTTCATGTCCCCTTCTCCCTCTTGCTCCTTCTCCTCCCACCCACCCCCCCCCCCCCCCCCCCCCCCCCCCAAAAAAAAAAGAAAAAAGAAAAAAATATATGTATAACTTGTTAGACTACCAAATGAACGAATAAGGTTGTGAGTCATCCCAGCTATTTTTATCATTGTACTATTTAATTTTAAAAAATTAAAGCCTTCAACATAGGAAAAGGCATGGCAAAACAAAAAACCTAGCCAAGGAAAAAAAGGTTAATCTCTTTCATTGATATCTTCTAGCTTTGTTTTTTTTTTCTTTTTTGGTTTAATGGTTATGGGTATTCAGGTCAATTTATACGCACATCAACTAATTCCCTCTCTAATCCGGTAGGCAAACCATCCACGTAGAGATTAGGATATTCATGAGAGATAAATTCCTCGTGATAGTGATTCACAAATTATCAAGTAATTCTCAAAATAAATAACAATTGCAGTTGATTCATAATTTGTAACAAAAAAAAAAAAAGCACTAAAAAAGGAAGGAAAATTTTCATTTTGTCCCTTGAAAGATATAAAAAAAAAAAAATTAAGTTTATCTCTAAAATGATTAATTTTTTTACATTGCCCCTTCAAAAAATAAAAATGTTACAATATAGTCCAACGTCTTATTTTCGTCTGGTTGTCCGTTTATTTTGTACCAAATCAACCAATCAGGAATCACAAAAATAGATAGATGACCAAATAAAAATAAGATGGTGATGGTGAACTATATTACAACATTTTTTTATTTTTTTGAGGAGACAATTAAAAAAATGAATCATTCGGAGACAAACTGAAAAGTTTTGTATATTATGGGGGCAAAATGGAAATAAAAAAATAAAAATGTGTTCCACACGTCGCACTAACTATTAAAATAAGATTCCCTTTGAGCGTGTGAAAAAACAACAAACACTTTCAATCAATTGGGTTGGGTATCCCACGTCGGATAGCCTTGAGGTAGTGTGTTTGTATATATGGGCCCATGACACTTCTCCTTTTTAAGGAGTTGTGTTGTGGTGCTCTGTTAGGTTTATCGTTTGGTAAAAAAAAATAAATAAAACATTAAACAAAGTCAATAACACCAAAATCATAAGTTTTTCGTTTTTTAATTGATCACAATCCACCCCCTACCACTAAGTTGGGTGGTCAGTAAAGTAGTGGCCGAACTTAAGGTTAAAAGTTCGAGTCATAGAATTTAAATTGAGGTTCAGTGATTGATCACTATGCTATCTTAGTTAGGTTTGTTCTCAAAAATGAGTAACGAGCGCGGTCAGAAATCTCATGATCCTATCCGTGAGGGCTTATCGGGGTGGTCTCTGACGCTCTCCTTTATCCCCACCCCTTTTTTGATTAGCAAAAAAACAAAATACCCCCTCCCATTTATTTATTATTAATTCTAACATAAACATGGGCGTCTGATTGTTGTTGTTATGACAGCTCTAAAGTTTTATGACGAAATGCCAATAAAGTAATACCGTTTTGTCTCTTTTTGAGTTTGCATCAAACTCTCCTTATAATTTTGTTTTAGTGTCATATTAATATTATAATTGACGGACGAAAAATCTAAAGCTGAAATTTCCTTTTCTCTTTCAACAAATTCAAAACTAAATAAAGATATTGATTGTGTCAAAATCGAATTATACTTGTTTTACATTAACTCTATTTATTTATTATTTATATTACTTAATTTGTATGGTATCAAATTGTTTAGTTTGCTAAATTATTTAGAGTTATGAAAAGCAAGACTTATAATAATCTATATAATAAACTAAAAAGAGTTTTGAATTCTTAATTTATTTTGAATTTTTCGTGTCTCAAATCACTTTAAAATTATTTATTTGACCAACTTAACTAATCTCTAAAATTTTTTTCTCGCTCATTAAATTTTTTATAATAATATTATTATATTATAAAAAAACATATGCAATTGGTGAGATTAAAGTAGGTGGGTCATGGTCATGGGTGAGGGTCAGAGTCTGAATCGTTATCATATGTGTTTTGTTGGCATGAGCTGGATTGTGGCCGCATTAGGAGAAGTGGTCCCCACAACAAGAAGACAATGTTTGCAGTGGTCGGCGGACGCGACGCCACGATCATGAAAATGTTAACCGACAATTTTATCTCTCTTTTTCTAGACATATAATTACGCCCGACAATCCTATCGAATGAATCAGGTTCGTGTGGGATATGTCTCACAAATCATATCATATTGAATTTATATTGTATATATTATATATAATTAATATATTAAAAAATTGTGTCATATATTTTTTTTATTAATTTCACTTATATTAATCGTATAGTGTGTATTTTTTTGTAAAATGAATAATTTAAAAAAAATTTAAATTTTTTAATTTTGTATTGTATTCTTTTCGTATGTATTGTATCATATTTTTGGATTAGATAAGATAGAAATTTTAAATTCAAGTCATCCAGTCCTGATGGGTTATAAATCCAAGGAAAATATTTTTTGGCTAACCAATCCATTTGCTTGGATAGGAAGAATGGGAGATGTGGGACCCATTGATTTGACCTGTCCGTCATCTTTTAACCCTTCTTTTGTTAATTTTAGCATCATGCCCCCGATATTGATTTAATTCATAATGGGTTCGTTTGGTACACGTATTATGAGGAGATTAAATATTGATTTGTATTATTTTTTATTTAATCGGGCCTAATACTTTATTTGATAAACAAATTTGATACTGTATTAATTTCAAAAACATATATTGATCGTATATTTATCATATATTTTTTATACAATAGACCTGTATTATGGAGATTTTTTAATACCACCAAAAGAGGTGATATTATAATCCAACTCAAACGTATTATTTTACACATTTACTATTATAACCCTCCAAATGATAAAATCAAGTTGTCATCAATGTAACAAATACTGATTGATGATATTTTTGTTAATTTAACATTAATATGATAAAATAATTCTCTAACTAAACAACCAATTAGATTAAATAATTACTATCTAACGCTTATATTTTGTATTACCAAACACTAGATAAAATTACGTATTATTCTAATATCATATTTAATCTTGTCTTTTATCCATCTGTATTGTATTAGATTGTATTATTTTATCAAATCCATCTATTTATATTACGACAACCAAATGAGTCCACTCTTTTAGTATTTTCTTCAATTCAGGGGTATTGAAGTAATTTTAGTTTTTTATCCGGGTGTTGCCAACAACCCTAGACAAGCGGGCCGGGAAATTCCCGAATTTGCTATCCACCTCAAAAAAGGTTTTTCAAAAATAAGTGGGCCCTGGTTCTCTATATAATTAATTAGGTTAAAGTCCCTCTTTAGTATATAAATCATTTTAATTTTGTTGAATTTTTATGATAAAAAAAATTCTTCAAATTTTGAAAAAATTTAAATACGATCCCTGTTATGGAAGACTAAATGTTAAGAGATTAGTTAGTTATTGATTTTTATTACCTATTTTGTTCTCATCAAATGATTTAAGCCTAAAATATAGTTAGTTTTTTTTTTTTTTTTATATTTGTATTTGTTATTTAAGTTTTTGCGGTGTTGTCTATCAATTTTAAAATTCAAATTGGTGAACCAAGCTATTTAAACATTATGATAACGTCTGACGATCTGTGTTTATGACGAAGAATGTACATTAACGATTTGTATTTTAATATACGTGTCTAACGATCTGTATTTTAGTGTACCTGTCTGACGATTATTATGTACCTGCTATTTTTTATATTTTTTTTATTGCGTACCTGTTATTTTTTATTTTTTTATTACGTACCTATTATTTTTTGGTTCGAAGGTATATATATATTTTTAATTGCGTACCGGGTTTTTTAGTGTATTTGTCTTATGATTTGTATTTATGGAGAAAAATGTATATTATGATGACGTAGTTTTTTAGAATAAGTGTTTAAATTAGGTGAAGACTTTGTCGTTATTTTTTGCAATTATAAAAGGTGTTAGTTATATTCATTGTTTTGATTTTTCAACAGTGACCTAATCCAAAAGAAAATTAGTGAGTGATTTTTTTTTGGAATTCTATTGGACCTAAGGATCGGCCTCCAAATTCCTCTTATTTATATCCAATTCCTCTTTTTTTATCTACCTTTATCCAAGCAAACAAACACCCCCCATAAGGTGTAATTGGGCGGGTTAGAGGATCAACTCAAATCTAATCCAACTTAAAATTTTTAATCTTAATCCAATCAGAGTCTGACTTTCAACCTGAGTATTGCTCAAGTTAATTTTGGGCTTAATTCGGGTTGGTTTGAGTTAACTAATTCAAACACGTAATTCAGGTTCAATTTTCAGGCTCAATTTCAGGCATAACACAATAATTTGATTAACTTAAATTCAAAAAATAAATTTAATAAAAAATAAAAATACACTTAAATTTTGTGTGTGTATATAAATTTATTTATTTTAATTTCGAATTGAACCTGAACTATGAATTCGTGTTGAGCCTGGTTTTAATAATTTGGATTGGGTTCAGGTTGAACCCAAATCCTCAATTTAAGTATGACTCAAATTTAATTCGGGTTAAATTTTGTGAAAATTGGGGCTGAGTCATTCTTAAGGAATTTATAATGAGTTTAGTTCGTCAAAGAAATTTATTTAGGAATAAGTCCGTTTTTAATCTTACTTAGTAGTTAAATCCACTATTTTTTTAAAATTTCAAAATACCCTTACCGTTAATCTGAAGTCAATCTTGAATTGTTAACGTTAAGATTGTTTCCTTACTGGTATCATCGAAATTTTTCCACAATAACATCGAAATTTTTATCATAGAAACATCGAAATTTCTTCCGACAGTAGCATCGAAATTTTTTCCACAGTAACATTTAATTTTTTCCATAGTAATATCGAAATTTTTACCACAGAAACATCAAAATTTTTTCAACAGTAATATTGAATTTTTTTCCATAATAACATCTAATTTTTTTCAAATTGAGTTTTCTGTAGATGATTTGAAAAAGAATCCATGCCTGAATACGATTGAACATCAATTAAACTAGTAACACCAAATCGTAAGTTGATTTAGGAAAACCAAAAACATTGGGAAATTTGGAACATCGAATTTTTTTCGCACTGTAACATCGTAATTTTTTCTACAATAACATCGAATATGTAACATTGAAAATTTTCCCACTGTAATATCGAATATGGAACATCAAAATTTTTACAACAGAAACATCAAAATTTCTTCCCACAATAATATCGAAAATTTCACCACAGAAACATCAAAATTTTGCTCCTATAGTATCATTGAAATCTTTTCCATTGTAACATCGATTTTTTATCCGTAGTAACATCTAATTTTTTTCGAATAGAGTTTTCATGTTTCTGATTTAAAAAAGAATCCATACCTGAATATAACTTTGATACAGAAATTGTCAAGATATGGAACGAAACTCTAGAATGCACAGTAATTTGTTCAATGGCTTCAGTTTAACGTTGACAAAAACTTCGAAATTAGAATATATGGGGGATATATTTTTGGCCGAACAAACATGAAATTACTTTCTTCAAATTTCAATATGGAAGGATTTTGGGAAGATTCCGATTGCATGAAAGCCATAGAAGGAGGATTTTATCACCTGTTGTTTTGGCGTCTTTTCTTCCTTTGTGTAGTTAAGATGCTGCGTTCGGTAGGTGAGGGACTGTTCTAGCTTAACCAAGGTCTCGGGTTCGAGTCTTGGGAACGCAACTGCGTTCGGTAGGGAGAGCTTTGCCGCCCTTGTGGTTCCACCCGGCTCGAATCCGGATTAGTCGGAGCCCAATGTGACTTTCGGATACCGGATGGTCTGACCAAAAAAAGTAGTTAAGATGCTGAAGCGGTTTTTCGTTTACAAACAACATTAAATGGAAGACTAAATGGAAAAGATATTTTAGACAATTTAAAGTAAAACGGATTTAAGAGCAAATAAGTTTCTTTCATGGATTTATTCCCAAATAAGTCTACATAAAAAGACCGGCCCCCAAATTTTTCTTCAATTTTTTAGTTCATATCCAACCCAAGTCCTATTTTTTTGGGGCTTGGTTAAGGTTAGCCCGCCCAAATTATACGCTACCTAAACATAATGGTAAGTTAAACTATAGGGTTCAATTATCATATCGAAAATTCATTTTTTGGTACCATATATATTTTTTTGTCTCATAAAAATGTATCCCACATAAAATTTTCTATTTTTTATTATATTTATATTTTTATAATCAATAACTACAAATCAGTCAAATCAAGATCTCTTACTATTAATCAATTTCAAAATAGAACTATTTTTTCTCAGGCTACTGTAGCCAATTCAAGAGTATAACTTCCATTTAGTTAATACTCAAACTGAGGCAGGACCGGCTCTATAGTATAAAAATAAAAGCAGGGGTTTTAGGCCTCACATACGATAAAAGACCTCAAATTTAAAGATCAATAATCTAATTGAAAATGTATTTGGCATTGTAAAATGTATAAGAGATCACCCAATATCTGGTATAAAGAAAGTAAATACAGTTCTACAGCTATAGGAATGGAAATAGCAGAGCATAAAAAAAAAAGATTGAAAGAGGATGAGGCAGAGAAATATTTACAATTACATAAGTTACTTGATTAGCTGACTTTTACCCATATAAATAAATTTTGAATTTGTGTAGGAGGATAAAGGTTTCTTTGGGTTGCATGAACTTAATACTCCTGCTGCATTTTAAGCCAATCAATTCAAGAAGACTTATGGACATGAATAATTTATTGTTTAGGATTTAGGTGCCTTTATAGAATTGTTGAAGGTAAAAAAAATCAAAAGTTTTTCAAGTTAGCTGCTTTTTATTAGTAGTATAGTATAGATATATAGCTGGTGTACACGTACGTTGCACGTGAATCGTTTATCGAATATGCATGGTGTATTGTTGTTGTAAAGATTTTGTTTGTCTCAACTTTTTATTGCACTCAATTTTGTTTTTAAAAAAAACCACCTAGTTTTCTAGTGATAAGAGTAAATATAAAAACCACCAAATTGTATCTATTTTTGAACTCATCTGAGATCACAAATACACTGATAACTCGATTAGCTAACTTTGTCAAGCTTAGGAAAGTGTGTTCTTTCCTATCTAGTTTTTTCTAGCCAATCAGAAGTCTATGTGAAACTACTTTAATTAATTACGCAAGCACAATAACTACGAGAAAATTGCTTAAGTAATTGTTGCATCCAAGTAATATGTAACCCAAAACACCAAAATTTCCTCCAAGAACATCTATTGGTTAGTGCTTGTATGCACCCTCTCTCCCAAAAAAATCCAATCTCAATTAAAATATAAAACAATTATTATGAATGATTTTACTCCTCATTCATTGACAACATAAGAAGAAGAGAAAGCTTCGTAGAGGGATAGAAGGAGGCAAAGAGTTGGTTTAACTAAAGTTTGTTGAAATCGGCTTTATTTATGCTCATCAACAAAAAGAAAAAGGTCATGTTATATTTCATGGAAGGTATAAAAACTCCCAAAAGAATGAGTTAAACATCTTTGACAGTATTACGAATAGAGATGTTATCAAGAAATTAAACATGCAAAAAGTTTAAGACCAACCCTCCATATGCTTTGTCTTGACACAAGGATCAATTGGTCCAATTTTTCCTTTCCCTCTTTTTTCTTCTTTCTAGATGAATGCTCCAATTTTGGTCATCATTTCATGGAATTCAATCATTCTAATTTCTAAGCACTATAATAAGCAATCAATCACTAAATCTTAGAAAAGCCGCCACTTTTGACTATTGTCATTCATACAATTGAAATTAACACCAAAAATATTATTTATACAATGAAAAATTTGTAGTTACAAATCAGAGCATCATTTATGGGCACTTTGACTATTGAAATTTTGATATATAAAAAGAAAGATTAGAATGCAAACTCACATTGCATCTATAGGATATGAGATCAATTTGGATAATTTCCCGCATCACGCTTGCATCAATATCATCTTCCAATACATTTTCTTAGTAACAATTCAAGAGATTCAATAGCATATCCATCAATTCACAAAGTATTCAAGGAAAATTCCAACTCAAGTGTTTTAAGAGTTATTATGCAATGACACAACCAAAATATGAATTTACCATAAATCAACACTCTGAGATATAATCGAAATCCAATCACCACAAACAATAAACCATAAAAAAAAGTCCCATAATAAGAGGGTAAAATCGAAATATTGTGCATGCCCATCACAATTCCTGGAATACACACTAACAGGCAGTCTTGTAACTGCAACAAAGAATGACCCCAATAAGTAAAAGGCTGAAAATTAAAGAATAAGCAAAGCCTAGATGTTTTTTTGGCTATATAAATTGAGAATAATAAGGAAAAAAATGAGTTCAATCGATCACCGTCATGTTTAATGAAACGTACTTAATGGAATCGTATAGAAACTGAACATGGTTGATGAATTGTGATAATTACACAGTTGAATTCTCGAACTATTAGGCAGTAGAGCATCACCGATTTGGATCAAAGGGAGTTCGGACAGGTGAAACAATCTGCAGATTGTGAAACCCAATCCCACTGAAGCAGCCTCATGGTTTTACAAGAGAGAGAGAGAGAGAGAGAGAGAGAGAGAGGGGCAGAAGTTTCTTAATTGAACAGATTACTAAGAGGCATTCCAAGCGAGAATTGGGAAGGGCCTCAATGATTCAACTTCTAGTATAATTGCTGGTGTAGTCACTACCTAGAAAAGCTTGTCAGTTAGAACGCAAGAGTAATTGATAATTAATAAAATTGTGAAAATTAATTGAGGTTGGTGGCATTAAATTTGAAGGATAAGCATGACATAGTTGTAATGTTGAAGGGTAAAAGTGGAAAAAAAATATTTTACATGTATGCTGATATTTTAAAGTAGTATAGATTTGACTTTCTTCTTGTTTTGGACTTTTTTATACGAACTTCTAAATTCTTTTGAATTCATTTATTAGTAGTACATTGATTTCATATTTTATCTCTAATTATTATGATAAAATCAATTATACCCCTTATATACTTTCATCTAAATTTTATTTTTTATACTTATTTGACTTTCAATTTGTTTTGGACTCTTTTGTAAGGTTTTTAAAAAAATTTTAAACTCATTTATTAGTAATACAGTTATATACAACTATCTATATCTATATGAAAAAGTAAAGTCTCATATATGTTAAAATTATTGTACACATGTTATCCCTAATTATTATGATAAAGTCAATTATACCCACCTATATACTTTCATTTAATTTTTATTTTTTACATCTACTTGACTTTCAACTTGTTTTTTACTCTTTTATAACGACTTCTAAATTCTTTTGAACTCATTTATTAGTAGTATAATTACATACAATTATCTATATCTTTTTTTTTTTGGTACATCGGAAAAAATCAATTATCTATATCTATCTGAAGAAATAAAGTCATATATATGTTAAATTATTATGCACATATAGTTATCACAATTACCGATATATATATGAAGTAAAATCCTATATATGTTAAATTATTATACAATATATATTTTATTTTATTTTTTGGTATGTAATAATATAATAATATTATAAGTGATCTAATCAACCTATTTAATAAAATAAAAATTAATAATTCTATAATATAATTAGATGTACAAATGCCTAAAGGGGTTGAAGAGATATCTAAATAAATGATAAATTAATTACTCAAAAACTTATAAAATAAATCAATAATTAAATTTAGTAATAATTAAAATATAGATTAATTATTCAAAACCTAATTTATTATTTAATTTAATTATGCATATAATTCAATTTTTTATAAAAATAATATTATTTAAATTTATTTACGTGCAACGCACGTCGTACATTGCTAGTATAATATAAGTTAAAAAATAAAATTTACTATAATATTGCCTAAAAAATTAATTTTTGAAAGAGTAAACCAACAAAAAAATTAAAAATTTGAGCACAAAAGTTCAGACATCCTCACACAATCACATTTATTAAAGGACAAAAAATATTAATAAAAAAAATGCTGACAAAATCTATCTCTTTCTCCAATTGAAAGAAATTTAATAAGCATCTCTCTTTAGTAAAAAAAAATATATATATATATATATATATATATTCAAACCAAACACATTTTTTATTTCTCTTAAACTTGTTTTATTTTTTCTCATTTGAACGCAAAATACCAATTAAACCATTCATTCTCATTAAAAAAAAATATTTTGATAAAGTTTTTATTCGTAACAAATAAAATATAACAAAAATTTAGGTGAAAGTTGCATGGATAAATAAATAAAATTCAAAGATAGTAAAATAATCCGAAAGAAAGATAACAATGAATTTATTTATAATAAAGTCACTCATTTAATTCTACAGTTTCGATAAAGAACATATAAAATAAATAAAAAGAACATAAAAATATTAATGAAGAAATTAATTTTATTCCTATAAATATTTATGATCAAAAGTCATATTATTATTTAAAAAAATATATTAGCAAGATTTAAATAAAAAAATTAGCAATTTCGAATCTCATCAAAAAACAAAAATAATAGATTTTAAATTAAAAAATTAAATTATTATTAAAAAAAATATAAAAGTATCATTGAACCGTCATTGCTTTAGGCCTCAAATGTTGTTGAGTCACCCCTGAACTGAGGTCTTGATTTTCTAGGACCCAACTGAATTCTAGTTAGTAGTTCGAGCTGTGTTACCTAATAATCAAACTTAAGGTTCAATCGAGTTGAGCATGAAATTAAACTTGAAGCGTAACCCAAGAGTTAAACACGATTTGAATTGAACCCAAGTTGTGTCACTTGGGTTTAACCCGAATTTAAAAATTTAATCATGCAGCATACTCGAGTTAATGGACTTAGGTTGAATCTGGATTAAGGGGGATGAGCCTCTATTGATCAATCAACCTCAACCAGCCTAACGTGTCCTAGTTGCACCCTATAATGTCAAATATTAATTAGATATGATGAGTGGTGTTGGATGTATTAATATGACATAGTAATAACTAAAAAATGTCTATTTCTAAAGACACGGTTTAATACAAAAAAAAATATTTATAATTAAAAAAATAAAATTCATTGGAAATTAAGATTAAAAAATAAAAAACAAAGTCTATCTTAGAATTCTACAATCAAAAATCAAGTTATTCAACATCCCTAATACAGAGAGAAGTAAAAAATGTGAGAGAGAAGACTTAATCTAGCCTTGGTTAGTGTGAAAATGTGTGGACTGGTTGGGGTTTTCAAGTCTGGGGAGAAATTTTTTTGGAATGATTTTGAGCTATTGGATTGAACGAATCTCAATCATTCATGGCTAATTTAAGGATTTTTTTTTCAACAATCAGGGGTATTTGAACCAGCTTACACGCATCTTGATTAATCTCTTTCCCGATCTAGTCAAAAACAGGTTATCTACGTTGGGAGTAGGGGATTTATGATGAATAAATCTTTCATGGCCTGACCCTAAGCGATTACCAAGATTCGAACTCAAGACATCTGAGTTTACAACTATTTCCTATTACCACTTTGAGTTACCCCTTGGAGTTATTTAAGGATTTAAATTCACTTCTATCCTTAGTATAGATGGATAGTAAGATTAGTTAATTAGGCTATGGTTCCTCATTTGGTGTGTAAACTAATTTTAGTCTTATCGAATTTTTAATATATAAAAAATTCTTCCGTGTTTTTAAAAAAATTACATGCAATCCCTATATGGGCGCGAATGTACAAGGGGTGGGTAGTTAGTGTATTTTTATTACCCATTTTTCCCTCATCATATAATTTCAGTTTCAAATATAGTTAGTTTTTTTTTTTTTTTTACATTTGTTATTGAGAATTTTGTGGTGTTATCTATCAGTGTTGAATTTCAAATTCGTGAACCAAGCAATTTGGAATATACCGTTTGTGTGTGTGATCATGAATATTTATGAGCGTGATTACCTTTCATATTCAATTTTTAGTTTGTTGAGGATGGATACGTAACTTCTATGATAAAATTTTAGCTACTTGTTTATGTATCTGTTGGTCATTTACATGTGTTTTAACAGTTTGAACATTTCTTCGATTTTTTAGGGGATGGAAGGAATTGTGCGAAGTGTACGTTTGATTCAGTCACTTTTGTTGTTGCTCTCAACGATTGTGGTGCGTATGAGGCTCTTTCTAATAAGATGACTTCTAGATTTGAAATTTTAAAGAGTTTTGTTTCTAGCGTAAGTTATTGTATAGATGATAAACATAGATGTTTGGTTGAATGTGATAAGAATTTTAGACTTATGATGTCGTCTCAATTGTTGTCAAATTCAAAATTATTGATTTATACATGTTGCATAATAATGTAGCTTTTTAGGGTACGTTAATTGTAGGGGTGCTCAAATTTTCGATTGGCCGCAATTTTCTACCTTACCCTACCCAACCTTACCCTACTGAACGGCTAGCCGCAAAAATCGAGTAGGAATGCGGAAGAGTTTTTGGTCTTCTGATTAAATCGGGTAGGAATGCAGAATACCCATCAATTTTCACATTCCTACCCTACCCTACCCACAAAAAATATATTTTACTTTTTTATATTTTTTTTTA